>CAAKMY010052944.1:0-57011 GCA_901111285.1 Corrigiola litoralis
TGTATTTTTAGCTCCTTGACCTTGACAATTTTTGTGGACGGACTATAATAGAAAATTTGTCAATCTTTAGAGGACGGAGGGAGTACAAAGGAATATGCCACCTCATTGACTATTTGCATGACTTCTTTTCATTTTACTCCAAGTTCTCCTTATATTCTATTATAATTGAGAGCAAAAGCAAGTTTCCAACTTAATTACAAGGACCACCTTCTCCCTCACTACACTACTTTACGGCATTCAAAGAATCTTAATCTACCATTAAAATTAAGGGTAATTCACTCCTAATGAGACGTCAAGTCAATTGTCTTGTGAATAATAGCTAACAATTCCCCTTCATTGATTTCAGAATAGCTATGGGGATGTGGATATATAACAGAGTTTATCCTGCAATCATTAAGCAGCTTTCGGATCGCAACTTTCTCCTCTTCAAAGACTCTCATGGTAGAGCATCCCATTCTCCTAACTTATATGGAGAAGCAAGCAACATAGCTCTAGGTTTTTCATTACATTGTAAAAAGAGAATATAACAACCAATGTACTCGACTAAGTATGAGCCCTCCCCCCCCCCCTCCTACTCTCAATTCACCAACTAGAACGAAAGAGTATAAATAATTGAATCACCTCAATACTTACTACATTTCCTTTTAAACACCCTAGTATTTCTCCTCTCCAAATCTAGTATGTAATCATAAAGAAGCATATAATATTCTGTACTTATTAAATGATCATACCCTAATAGCATTGTAACTTAATACGTTAACAAATGAACACATGTTTCCCTAAAAATGATGGATAACAACTCCAATTAGTTTTGTGGTTATATGAGATCCAATAAATAACAATGGAGCAACCGAGATTTGAAACCTAATCTTTAGTATCACCTCTTCCAAATTTTTTTGGATGACGTGGGAACCCGCAAGCGCTATCTTTGGTGCGCATTGGGTAAACCCCCGGACATACGCAATTGCCTGCAAATCACGCATACCAGGTAAATCACATTGTTACCAGTGTGGCAAGCTAGACCCAAGGAGGTAAGAGGAGGAATTTCTCACTCTTACCCTTAAGGAGCCCAGAAAACCATGAGTCAACTCAAGCCCAAGGAGGGCTCATGTAATCAATAAGGCTTAATCGTACCTGTGAGTCAAATTAAGCCTAAAGAGGACCCAAGTAATCAATAATGTACAAGCTACTAGGGTTCGAACTCAAGACCAAGAAAATAGAGAGGGGGAGCTCTTACCAATTGGAACAGCCATGATGGGCACCTCTCACATATATTAATCTCAACTAGGTGATATCTACAACTAATTAATTTGTTAGAGAACATATGTCAGTTAGTTCAAAAGGTGAAATTATACCTACGAGGCTATTAGGCTACAACTTAAATTTAGATCCTGTCTATATCGGTCTTTATGCCTCCTTATAGATCTTACAAACAATTGATTAGTTAGAGCTCAACCACCATCGTTTTCACCTTCTCCGGCACAAGCCATCTCTAAGGAGCATATTAAATTGTTGCCAGAGGAAATTAATACGGAGTACTGGATAATCTTCATAAAGATTGTCTAAGCTAAGTTTAACAAGTAGTAACATATACGGACAAGAAGAAGAGGACAGAAAAGAATGAAAAGCACTAAATTTTACTATGAAAACACCCATGTCCAGATTAAAGAAGAGAAGGTGTCATGTGCTGTCTCTTTATTCAGCGACCTTATGAGTAAAAAGAGGAGCCTATCAGCAATCACTTTTCTCAATTCTTTATGTTCAGCATTTTGTCACCGGGTATCTTATATTCTTATACTCCGTATGCCGGATGATGACTTGTTCAATTTATACAAGCCAAAGTGGGTATCATATGATGGCAAACCGACTTTATGTTTGCTAGCACTTTGAGAGCAAAATGATGAGATCGAAAAGAGATCAATAAGGCAGACTGCTAAGGGGGAATCATACCAGGTTTGATTGTTAATAAACTAGATGGATGGCTATGGACATTGAGGACATTCTACGTAGTTACATTCAGCTGAAATGATTGTCATGCATCCTTTTTGCTCTCGCCACAAGTTACGAGTTGCTCTAGAATTCCTTCGAAGGAGTCTTCCATGTTTTTTCCTTCTTCTAAAACAAGGCGAAAATTTCTACCAAAAGAAACAAAAAGGCGAAAATGCAATGCAGTCAGAATCTAGATTTTGGATTATAAGCACAATCTCCTAACAACTCTAATGATTGCATTTTACATTGAAGACTCTTTTCTTTGTACTGGATATTTTTTTTTTTTTTGATAAATGTTCGACTATTGATTTAGTGAAATATATCTTGTTAATTTAGTAAAAGAGAAGTACGGTTGGTCTAATAGTTGAAAAATCAATCTGGCTGGGAGTTATCCTATATTCGGATCTCCTCCGCAATATTGTTTAATATACATAGAAGAATGATGTAATTATAGTATTTTTTTATATGATTTACAACTTGGTTTTGTGACTAATAACTATCTTTCGTACGCGTAGAGATCCTCTATTGTTGAAAATCAACTCTATTAATCTATTATGTACTTCGTATTTATGTAGAGTTGACTCATAATGTTAATAACAGTTGAGCAAAAAAATATGAATTGAATTGTACAAAAAGATACTTTCATGATAATAGATATCCGTGATTTTTTATTTATATTGTGTTTAGTGAGAAATATTTTAGAAGTTTTGCCTCTAAATTATATGCATTTTTCTTGTAGTTCTCATAATGAGTCATTTCTACCTATTGGTGATAATAAACAAGATAGTGATATTGAAATTGAAATTTAACAAATTGGTTTCCTAATAAAATTCTTTGTTGTGGTTGGGATGTTATCCGTTAATTGATAACATTCAATACCTTTCCTTAGAATTAAAACAAAGAAAAGTTAAGTGACTCGATCAACGTATTTGATCATGTACAGCAAGTGATTATATCTCTTTATCGGAAGGAGAGGTTGTCTGGATAATTTGATACCCGAGTCCCTACTTTGCTCGGCGATGAAGCCATGGGCAAATGCACTTGATTGCCGAGGAAGAAAAAGGAAGTTTTTGTAGTAAAAGTACTGCCTTTGTGATGTTGTCGTTGGTCATCTTTGACCACTGCAATCATATGCTGACTTCAATCAATTTCATGGTTGGCTATGTTGTAGTTCGGGGGTTCGCAATCCATCTTTCCTTACAAGCTAGTAGTTTTCAAGTTTTGTCATATCCGATCGTCTCGATTGCAATCATTGTTTGAGGTGTCCACCCTGTTTGTTTTTAATAAGAAATAATAATTATGATTATGGACCATCACATAAATAAAATTTCAATACACTAATAATAGTAGGTATTATGAGGAGTAAGATTGGTCAAATGGTTGAGAATTCAACATGTTTAGGGTTATCCTTGGTTCGGAAACTCATATTCCCTTCCCATGCAACATTAGCTACTCCAATATATTGAAAAGAAATATAATCATAGGTCTTGAGTTTGTGTAACGCTAGTGGTCTTAAACTCATCACTGGTGGAATCTAGCGCCGAAATTAATTACATGGCATTTATCTTTATTTTTCTTGTTAATTGTTAAATAACGTGGTAAAAGAGGCACTTGAGTTGGAGTGTAAAGATAAAAGGGTAATTATTTAGTCTGATTCGTCTTGATCCCTTCTCTTCCCTATCTCACTGCCACCGTCACCTTACCATCACCATTGAGCGAAGCACCACACCCAACCTTCTCCTTCAAAGCCATTTCCTTCACTGCCACAACACCCACCTCTTGAACCTCCTCCGACACACTCACCTTTTCCTCCGAACGCATATTCTCAACCTTAATTCAAAACACATTCTTTACTTTTCTATGGTGTGACACCCTACCTTGACTTCATCTGTTCCAACTGCACCTCTCTTACCTAAATAACCAACTCCAAACCCCTCTGTTACCCTCGTTTGCGGGGGACTCCAAAAGAGTTGAAGTAGAAAATATGCATGGTAGAATTGAGGTTGTGGTTGGCATATTGGTTTTGGTGAAAGTGAAGATGGGGTTTGGTCATGGTGAATGGAGTGGTTGGAGCCGTGGTGGTCGGTGAGGGATAAAGGATGGGGGTTAGTGTGAGGGAGATGGTTTCGAGTGAGCATTTATCCTTCTAGATAAATATAGGTGAAGCGAGTTTCAGTTTGCTTATCTCATCTTACAACACATGAAATATAAGATAAAAATATCATGTAGAATTTTTGGCCCAAGATCACATTAAAGGTGACTCTGGATCATTAGCGTCAACAAAGTAAACACCTACGGTTATTAATGTTTGTTTATATTGGTGAAACTTAATTGATTTGGTGGCCTATGATTGAAATTATTTGCTTGAAAATGGTCATTCTTTAGATTATCAACTAGTTTTTGGCCCTGTGAAATTCACGGGATTGTTTAATAATAACTTTATTGTAGTTTTTGGTATTTTTTGTAACTTAAGTTGAGTTTTGTGGTCTTTATTATAATATTTTATAAGTATAGTTTTCATTTAGTTTTCATTGTAGAAGATAGAAATCTAACAGGAATAATATAATTAAAGTAATAGTTACATACTAACTTCATAGTTGCTTTTGGCACAGTTACCAATACAATTTTTATATGCTAAATATCTTTAGTTATATATTAGTAAAAATCATAAATTTTTAATATTCTTGATCTACTCATTAAGACGAATCAAACAAGATTCCACATGATTATATTTCATCCTATATTTTATAAAAAATTATGAGAGCTATCTTTGCTCATGAATAGTGTCCAAAAAAGAGGTATGAAGTTTATTGTGGGATGGAAGATATATTAGTTATTTTTTGGGTTAATAATAAATAATTTTATCATCAAATAATATTAAAAATGATCATTTAATGTTGCCAAGTTGGCGATGACATCATTATATTGAGGCTTGTGTGATGACATTTGGCAAATGACGTGGCATGCTCCTGGACTTATAACGCCTTTTAATAGTATTATTATTAGTATAGATATTGTGAAGGGACAAAAGAAAGAGAAATTATTGGGTACAGTTGGGTTGGTTTGGTCTTGGCCTCATTGGCCCAAATGAGTTTTGTAGACGAGGATTGGGCTGATTTTCGAGGCCACAGCGTTGACCTGGCCATAATAATCCACGAGAGCAACGAGAGCAGGGTGTCACATCAACTAAAGAAGCTCCAATCATATCCATACAGAACATTACCAAAAAAAGTCCATCAGAAGGTAAACTAATTAGCAAACAATTAAGTACTGTAGTCAAATTAGTTGTTGATGACCCCAAAACTCTCTCATTTCATCATCAACTCACCAGTTTTAAACTTACAACTTACACACAAAAACAGGACAATTCTTCGATATTGTTCTCATTTATGCTGAATTGCAGGCGCAAGAAACTGAGAGAAAAAAACCAAGAAAAACAAATTGCTTTAGTGCCAAAATTGTTACGTTGTTTCAAGAATAAATTGATACACCCACATGGCAAGAATCATGGACTCAGCTGTTACTCAAGCTAACCAAGAAGCTCACCTTATTCAAGTCCATGCGGCTGATCACCGTAATCACAAGAATCCCACTCAGGTATTTACTCTTTTCGTTATATAGCCTAGAATAGAAGTTATCATCATCATGATAATCATCACCAACATATAGTCAAGTTCCTTTACATGCTTATTTTAACACGTTACTTCATTTCTTGTTTCTCTGCTTTTTCCTGTTGCTTTAACTGAAAATTATGCTCCATCATATAACTGAATGGAACTAGATTCATAGCATATGATATAGTCTCTTTGTTTGTTAATTACTTACACGTAACAGACTAACAGGATAGTGAGTTCTTGTTTGTATGCTTGTTATTGGTTTTGCTATCAGTAAGTAGCTCAAGAACGGTAATTTTATCTCAATGTTTTCCAAGAAAGATCACCAGCATTCATCCATGCAGGTGGAAGAACCAAGAATCCCTATTGAGAGGCCAAAACTCACCGGGAAACTTCTGTGCATTGTTTTCTACTTGCAACTGGTTTTAGTGTTAGTTCTTGCAGTAGTTCTCACTATCAGAGGCTTCCTCTCTTCGCATGCTCGACACCATTTTCGTCCCTTGGATTGGTACCCTCCGATTCTGACAGCAGTTGGGTTGGCTGGAATCACTGGATTTTCATGGCAAATCATAACTCACTACCATCCATCTAAAACCATTAGATTCGCATTTTGGTTCAGCCCCTTGCTAACATGTGCCATGGGAATCCTCCTGATAGCTACTGGTTTGGCCTCAGGCTTGGCTTGTGGTGTTCTGTCCATTGTAGTAGCCGTTGTTCAATCCCTTTATGCCTGTTGGGCTTCCCCCCGGTATGATCATGCTGTTGCTGTGGTTGTTGTCTCAACTGCAACCCCTCCTCCAAGGTCGATCATGTTGACCGCCCTTGCGATTGTCATAGCTGTCGTGTACTGCTGCATTCTGATTGGGGGAATTGGTGGTGCCACAGCGACTGATACCCAGATTGACAGAATTCTCATTGCTGTCATCCTCTTGAGCATGGCCTGGACTATGCAGGTGATCAAGAACATCCTACAGGTGGCCGCCTCCCGAGTTAGGCACCTGCACTTCGCGTGTGGAGATGAGATGCATACCTTCACAGCTCTCAAGGATACGGTTGGACATTCAATGGGGCCAGTTTGCTTGGGGTCAGTCCTTGTCCCAGCTGTCAGCCTTGTCAGGGGCTCTGCAAGGGCAATCAGCCTCATTGCAGGGGATTCAGACGAGTTCTTGTTTTCCTGTGCCGACTGCTACTCAGGAGTTGCTGCCAGGCTTATCACATGTGCGAACCGCTGGGGGCTTGTCCATGTTGGGGTCTATGGAAAGGGCATTATTCGAGCATCAGCTGATACATGGGAGATGTTCAGGACAGCTGGGATGGAACAGCTTATAGACTGTGACCTGACCAGCTCCTTCTGTTTATTTTGTGGAGTGGCAGGGGGTGCCCTGAGTGCACTTGCAGGAGGATCCTGGGCACTTGTGGTTCACAAAGGGTATGCAACAGAGATTTCAGTTTACAGTTTCTTGATTGGTTACTTCATGTGTCGAATGGCTATGGGGTGGCCTCAGGCATGTGTTTCGGCATACCATGTGGCATTTGCAGAGAATCCAGAAAGTGCTCGTTTCGATGCAACAATCCCAGTTCGATTGGAGGAACTTCAGAGAAATCAGCCTTAGGTGAAAATGCGACAACTACTCTCTGTTGTTGGCGTTTCGACTTACCTAACTTCTCTAACAAAAGAAATTTGAGCATTACGTAAGGACTGTTAGTAATTTAGAGTAGGACAGTACAGGAAGTTGTATAGATTGTTTCCGATCAACAGGATACATTCTTTGTTGTAAATTTTTGTCAGCTGACTTGTTGGAGCTTAAGCAAGTTGTAGAGTGATAAACGGTTGTATATGTTAGCTACTGCATTTCAATTTCTTAGTGACGGAAGGGTGGTAATAATGTCTCTCGAGATGCTCAAGATACTGTTAGCAATCCACATTTTTCTGAAATTGCCAATGCCAGAAATTCAGAGCACCAGCAACTGCATATGATTTTATCATCTTATAAAGAGCTTCCTGTAGGATAGGCTTCGACGCTTGACAACCTGTATGGTGTAGCACAAATGGCTGCCTGATGCACCTGTGTCGGCTGTGTGGTCATAACCACTTCATCTGAATTAACAATATGTCAAATGCTCAAATGCAATTTGTAGTCCAGAGTCCATAGACAATTTCTTGGCATAAAACATTGCAAATTCACGGGGCCGGCCTGTTTTCTATAACTAGCCTCATCAACAGTTCATTGTTTTCTATCGGATAACTAGCCTAATTGAACAGTCAATTCTCTGATAGGGAAAAGCATGGAAGTCATTGACAAAGAGAACAATTTGGTTCCTAAGTCCTAACAATGCCGTATCTGTGTGTATTCAAGAAATGCAAAAACTCACGACTGAACATAAGACAATACTCCGTAGTACACAAAGGAAAACGAAAGAAAGACACGAGGATCAGTAGGGTAAGCGCTATTTGGCTCTCTCAAGCAATAAGTTCGTATATTGTCAGATTGTCACTCTCACCGCCATTATTTGGCCGACGTGAAATGTGTTATTCGGATTTCGGGCCCACTTCATAGTCATAGACTCATAATCACCATAGCGTTTGGTTCAACTGTAGTAAATGTCTTGAGCTAAAATCATTATCTGTGCCAAAAGGGTAATGTAAATAAGAATTTGGTTGATATAGGTTGTGTTCGATATGTCATTCAGAGACATAAGTTTAAAAAGACCTATTTAACTAAAAACAAATAGTTTGACTAGATAGTGTGAGGTGAATATAGACTTTTAAGGCTATAAATATTTATAAAATGCTAATTTTCAATAAGTTTTTTCATATACCTTATCTTATCAAAACATAACGTGATTGATTATATTTTCGTTTCAAGTTTCCCCCAATTCTGTATCCTACATAAATGTACAAAACACTTTTAGTAGTTAGTGTCAGTTAAATCACGTACTTTTATAAGGTTTTGATGTTCCGTTACCTAGCTTTTCAACTATTTTATAGTCTCTTATTAATCTTATTGAATTACCTTATTAATTTTCAGCTTAGCAGGTAATTTTGAAACTCACCCATAATAATATCACCTACTTTCAAACCCTAAAAAATAATATAAGGGTTTGATTTTAGGAAAACTGGCATAGTATAATCCCAATTAGCGGTTTGCTTTAAAAAAATCTCAACTATCGTTTTTTCAGAATAACCCAAAATTTGTTCTCATTTTTGCACGCAATGCTCCAGCATTTCCGAACCCAGCTTTGGAGTGATTACCTATCCTACGTGGCACCCAAAAGCTCTATTTTGTTCCTTATTGAACCCGACATACCCCCCTCCACCTGCCTCAACTTATTCATCTTCCTCAAACCTTCCTACTCCTTCTCCTCCTCCTCCCACATCCACACCCACCCCCAAACCTGTCATCGCCGCCGTCTCTCATCCGCTTCTTCACCACTTTTCTCTTGATTGAGCACGACATCACCTACATCCTCCTTCCCTCCATTTTCTACCAATAATCTCAAAAGCCAAAAAAATAAATTTTGACAAAGATTTAATCTTTACCGGTTAAAACCCAAGTTCACCCATCAATATTGGGTCTTTATGCTATACACATCAAAGAAGATCAAGTTTTGGTACTTAAAGAGAGAAGAAGAGTGGATGCAGGGGAGTGAGGGTGGTCGCAAGGGTCGGTATGGTGGTCCTTCGGAGATGGCAATAGAGAGGTTATTGGTGGTCGTTCGGAGGTGGATGATATATTGTAAGGGTGGGTGGGTTACGGGAGGGCGTGGGGACAGAGGTGGGGTAGGCGTAGGCACAGAGGTGGGGTGGGAGTTTGTTTCGTGGGGATGTTTTGTCTTCATTCTTTATGCAATGCAGGGGCAATGTGGGTGGTCGCAGTAAAGGCGAGGAACAATTATGGGGAAGGGTGTGATGGTGAGCTGGATAAACTGTGCGCGCGCGACATTGGCTGGAGTGGGGTAGTGACTGATCTAATGGATTTTCGTTAGTGTTTGGGGGTGGGGGTGGATGTGGCAGGAGGAGAAGGAGGGGGAGAAGGAATGTTACGTTAGAGGAAGATGAAGAAGTTGAGGGAGGGGGAGAATGACAGAAATGATGGCGAGGGGGGGTATATTGGGGTCAATGGGGAGCAAATTAGAGCTTTTGGGTGCCACATAGGATTGATAAAGACTCTAAAGTTCGGTTCGGAAATGCGGGAGCATTACGTGCAAAATGGGGGACAAATTAGGATTATACTGAAAAACACGATAGTTGGGATTATTTTAAAGTAACCACTATAATGTTTTTTAAAGAGAAATTAGAGTATTTTCATTCCATGTTCAAAACCAATTAAACCTAAGATTGAACATCTTAAAAGAAATGAACATCATGAATCAAACCACCAGTACGGAAGTGATACTGGCTTCATCACAAGAACTAGAACAATGGTGAATTCTGACACTCACACAATACTCTATATTCCTAATTATAAAACTAGGACAGTGCTTATCATCACAAAAACTCGAGCATTCCTTTCTAACCACAACATGTAGACAGTAGCATTCAGAGCAATTCTGTACAGCTTCTTCCTCCAATCCTTACCCCTGATCTTCGTATCAAACCATCTCATATCAGAGCCAAGAGTGTTAGGTGTTCTGCAGCAACAAACCCAAGTCAAGATAGATTGCCAAACAAATCTAGAATATTCACAGTTAAAAAAAGAGATGATTTGCAGACTCAAGATCATGCTCACACAAAGCACATCAGTTGACAATATACATTCCTCTCTCTACCAAATTATCAACAGTAGAGAGGCAATTTTGAGAAACAAGTAAAGTGATTACAGAATACTTAGGAAATGCTGCATAATCCCATATGGTTCTGACCAATATCTTTCCTACTAGTCCCTATGAAAAACTGATAAAGCTTTGTTAACCTGCAGGCACCCATTCTTGCACCAACTCTGAAGCATCAATTCAGCTTGGCTTATTCCACCACAAGAATTCATCTCTAACAGACCGGATACCCTTCAGGTTTCAGAGGTATTACTCTTCTTCTGAACTGACCAAAGTGAGCTTGAGTGGCAATGATATCTGTTGATCCATCTACACCAAACTGTATCAGATTTGAAAAACCATTGCCTTATTCCAACTCAGGAACTCTTTAATATCAAGACCCCCTTCTTCTCTATGAAAACAAATACTAGACTAGCTTTTAAAAGCAACCTTTATATGAGAGTCAGAGTTACCCCATAAAAAGTCCTTGTAAAAAGCTATAATTGAGATTATTCTATGCCAATTTTCCTTAATTTTATCCAAAAAACCAAAAAGGAAAAAAGAAAACCAAGGATAAAGACGGTAAATTAACAATAGTTTATTGGCTATAGACTAACAGCCCAATATGCTCAAAGACATTTTTTCAGCACGTGCATGGTTCAATTGATCTTTTCATAAATTTATGTTTTCCCTAATGTTACAAGACTTGTGATCAAAATTTGTTTATTAACACATGAAAAACAGAATATGAAAAATTCTAGAGCGAGAAAACCCAAAAATTTCCGCCCCTCTCTCCATTAAAACCGTTCGGCTCGCCAGTCATCAACCTTCTAATCTTACTCCCTGCTATTGCCGGCGAGCCCACCTCTCTGTAACTATAGCTCAGCTCGCAACTCTAAGACGTCGTCGACCCAGCTTCGTTGACAACCGTATCAAGTGTTCCAGAGTATTTTCTCAAGCTTGCTACTTGGCCAATCACTCTGGCAACTGCCACCATTAGTAAACTGTCGTAAGAACTATCTCTTTCTATCATATCAATCCTCTATAGGAAGAAGTTTCTTGCTCTGTTTCGTCTTTGTCCTAGTTCTGTTTACTTAGTTTTTTTAAGCCCTGGTTTGTTGGTGTGATATAGTTGTTGGTTTGCTGGTGTTCTAGTTTTAATAGTATATACTATATAATGGACTCTGGTTATTGGCGAGTTTGACTTGAAATCTTGGGTGCGGAAATTACCCAGAAATTGGGTAAAGTACTGGATGTAAAGTCTTTGTGTGATGAAGACAGAGTTTTTTGGGGCAAGGAAATGAAGGGGATAGGAAATACTTGTTATCGGAAAGGTGACTTTGTATCTGCAGCAATGATTTATGAAACTATAGCCGATGGTATCGTCCCTCTTATTCCTAACTCTGAACAAAGGTGTGGAATATATCTTGAGTTGATTGTCCCTTGTTTGCTTAATCAAGCTACGTTTTTTTTGAAGTTCGAGGCCTTCGACAAATGCATTAAGCTATGCAATAACATATTGATGCTAGATTCTGCAAATGCGAAAGGTTTTTTTAGGCGAGGGCATGCATATGTTAAACTCAACAAAGGCGATCTGGCTCTTTTGGACTTTAAGAGAGCTCAACAGTTAGAGCCTAATGACAAAGTTGTTAAAGCGGGAATTGAGAAATTGGATAGGATAGGAGGGAAGAAGGAGAACCATGTAGTTGAGTGTGAGGTAAAATAAAGTAGTAGGGAGTCTTTTGTGCAGGTTGCTGATGAAATGTGTGACAAGGTTCCATCTGTTGAAGCTAATGGGTGCTGCAAAGATGCAATTATCAACGGCTGTCTCATGGATTCTTCTCATGTTACTAGTGAAAAGAGTCCTTTTGATCCTCTTGGTATTCTTACCTCATTGCCTAAGGTTAGCCAATATGAAGTAATGTTAGCTGAGGGGTCAATCACTAATGAATTAAGTACACTCCCGTTGAACTGTGGTGGTACGTACAAGGAAGGTTGTAGGAGTAGATGATTTGGTTAAGAAAGAAAGTGATGAGGTTGTGACAAGAGTGCTGAGCCACTGTGCAAAGGACGGATGCAACAATGAAATTGAAGTGCATATGAAATATGTGCATGTGATTGAGTCATTGGAGAAGAGGAAAGAATATGATAAAGAGTTAGGGCCGAAACTGGAGCCGAGTGATGTTACTCAATCCAGAAAACTGATGAAAATCAATAAGGCTGATTGCGAAAATTCAACTAGCTTAAGTGGAAGATGTAAGGCAACGGAAACAAAAGGTGACGATGTTATGGGGACAAATGATGTTGGGGACTATGTAAATGAGGATGCAGGTTTATCTTCACATGTGACTGGATCAAAAACTCCAAGTACTAGCACCTTTGAGAGTTCAGAGGATATGTATCAATTTGTTAATTGCAAAAGGCAAGGTATGGCATTAAGGTTATCTTCATCGGCTTTGAACAAACTAAAGTATGGCAAGGATATGGTTTGCTACAATCCGTTTACTACTACTGTTATGATAGTTCGGTGTCATAATACTAAACCTACCATCTCGAAGGAAGTTCTCCACGACGAACGCTCGTGGGAAGCAGAGGCTTCCATGGATACACCAATTCCAAAATATGTCCCAGAAACAAAAGACTCTTCGACACCGGAAATAGAAGACTTGCATCATATACCAAATATACAAGATGTCCCTGTTGATGATATCGTGATGGAAACTAGTGGAGCAGAAGCCTTTAATAATATTTCGCATATCCAAGTTTGTGATGCTGATGTGATTAAGGAGTCAGCTGATATACATCCGTCTTCTAACCCATTAGGCATGAACCAAGATAAGCAACCGGATGGGAAAGGTAACACTAGCGAGGGTAAAAGTATTAGGTTTGCAGGGTGTGGTGTGGCAATGAGAAGCATGACTCGTGATAGCCGTTGCACAAAGCCAGTGAGGAACAACGACCGTGGGCATCGTCCACGGTTCCAGCAATGTCAACGAGTCAAACTTATTCGAGCCTACGGACATGATGGAAGACCGTCTTCAAGGTATAAACGAGTTGCCGGATCGAGTTTTGTGGATGATGTTTGGGGGGCTCTTACTAAGAGGCTAGCGTGTAGTACTTAGTTTTTTAGTAGTTCTTTTAACTAATGTATGAATTTTTGTTTGTTTATTACGTTTCGACCAATGTCAAAAAAAAAAAAAAAAAGAATATGTCAAAGTCGTCACGTCGGTAAGAATCATGGATAGTCTAAATATAGGGCGTAGACGAAAACAAGTTACATTAAGATTGAAGACCTCAGAAGAAATTTGATTTAGTATGATTTGCTTCCATGGAAACGCACAAAATCATTTCATTTATACTACTATAATGGTAAACAGATGATTTACGCGTCCACCGTCGTCTTTGTCCTCGTTGAAGTTGAAGATCTTTCAGAAAAGCACCCCGCATTACCGCAATGCTCCACTTGCAAAGGGTTATTTTTCACTATAGCAAAATACAATTCCAACTGGTTAATTATCAAAATTACAGTTTACTAGGCAACTATGTATACAGACTTCCGCTAGTTTTGATCCCCAGCCAACAAAATTGGAAATGCTTATCAATACTCATGATAATGAGACATTGGTGTTATAATGATAGTATGAGACATTTCATGACAAGTCATTCTTGATATGATTTGAAATGTGGTCAATCTAGGCCAATTTTAGTATGATATTTAACAAATATATCCATTGATAGCTCACTCCAAATACAAAATATTGGATTGCGGTAACATGATGAAGACTATAGGTTTTGGGGTGAACTTTTAAAATTGTATACTAGCATGATGCCAGCGACATCCAGATGATATTTAAGAAAATAGTAAACAAATTAGAAAGTGAATAAATTTAAAAGAATGAAAAATATATTAATACGTATCCGGGGTAGGCAGATTATTAGGTACACCTGAGAGTACCTACTCTCATGTCTAATTTAAGTTATTTTTATTTACTTTTGATTTTCTTTTTTGTCAAAAACACATAAAGGTACATACAAATATACTTGAGAGTACATACTCTCAGGTGTATACAATAGATCTTGTCCGGGGTGAGCCGAGCTCATGCTATACTAGAGGGCAAAGTTTTAGTTGTCAAGGAGGACTCTGACATAGAGGAGACTGGAACAACAGACAACGATTCTCAACCTTTTATATTAGAAGGGCATCCTGTCATTTTAAAACTTCTATGTTTTTTAACCCCTTAACTTTTATATTAAAAATTCAATATTTCACTTTAAAACCTCTTTCCTTTTATATCAAATAGTCAATATTTCACTTAAAAAACTCTTCTTTTTATATCAAATGGTCAGTCTTTCACTTTAAAACATCTATCTTTATTTCAAAATAACTACCTTTTATATTCAAAAGTTTCATCTTTCCCTTTAAATATCTACCTATTATGTTAAAGCATATTCTATAGTTCTTGTGTATCCGCATCTTACCAAATCATTTTCGTGAGACTGTCTCAAAGTTTAAGTTTTTGACCATTCTTATTAAATAACATAGATTAATAATTGATAACATACTTTGAATTTTTTTGCTTTTTAGGATGACATACTTTGAAGTTGTTCATGTGTAACTTTGACAAGTCACGGTAAAATATGTTTCTAGATAATTGAAAAACGAAATTGTGCGACACGAGGTTTTAGAAAGCTAAATGGAGGGAAAATTAAGAATAACATCAACCATCCGACGTCAGGTGTGAACCATTTGAAACTGCGCAGGTTTTGTATTTCTTGGAGAGCAGGCAAACAAGCTTGTGTCACTGCATGATTGCCACGAACATAGACATGGTAGGCGACCACGCGACCACACGTGCGATGGAGACATATGCCAATGCCAGAATGAGATGCCGCGTTGGTGATTAATCTAAATCTCGGTTAGTAGCATATAGTACTATACTGCCTTTACCATTATCCCCTAAATCCTAAAGGTAATACTGTAATAGTACAAGCTTCTGCTTTAGATTCTGTCGTCCCAAAATTTACGAGCTTTTTGCATGATTTAGGAGACCTGGTGCTATATTATATTTACCTCACTAATTAATGAATCTAGGGATAGCCAATGCACTAAAGCTTCCTCTTTCAAGATTAAATGGATTTGAAAAGCAAATCATATTTTGTGGTCCTCGCAAGAACGACCCCATGAATATAACAGGTTGCTTTTTTTTTTTTTAGGGGTCATAATTTTTTCTTAGTCTATAAGTGAAGGGGAAACGTTCGTTGGAGGACCCAAAAAAAATGGTCATACAATTAACAAGTTTGTTTTGTTAAAATAATTTTATTCAACCAAAAGGAAGTAAAAGAAAAGTACTTACTTTCACTAGAAAAGGATCTAATAATAGCGGAAAAAAGTTATTAAATAAAAAGCTCAAATTTATTTCCCACCAAATGAGTAAATAGTAGAATGTGGATAAAAAAAACACATAAATTATCATCATTTCACATCACTTTGTCTAATATTAGCTGACCAAATAGGTGAATTCTTTCAATTTCAAAACTAAAACAAACAACAAAAACAAATTTATTTCATTTTCTTTATCGCGATCCTGATCCCAATTCCTCTCCGTTCATTCAGTAATCTCAGCTCAATAAACCAAAGAAGTTGTAAAATAAAGATTACTACTATTACCTAATAGAGTTTAATTGCTTAATATATGAACAACTGAACACTAATGTAATATTCACATACATAATCAACTTCTCACTAATTAATTCGCAGATACTTATGAACATGTTATGTCATAGATTTTAACAAATCTCTAATTACTATTGGGCATAATGAGACTAATTCGTATATTTCTTGATATTTATTATCTACATATTGTACAAATTTGAGATATGTTAACATTCAATTCATTCATTTACATGTCTATAGCTATATATTTAGTTTCTCCTCTTAACATGACATTTTCTCCAAATTTAAACAAATATTAGGTACATGCAATTTAAACGTACGTTAGGTTCATTATTCTGTCAAATAGAAAGTGCAATGCCACATTACCAATTAAGCTACTTATTATAGCTCTAATCTTGTTAGTTACATGTAATAAAAAGAAAATTGTGATAACAGATGTTTCTTTCATGTATTTGGAGTTTAATACAAAATACTGCATCCGTCCAAGTAGTTAGTTACATTAATTTGGTTTGAATATGTGAGAGGAATTCAAAATAAATGTAAACTTAAAGTTGGACAAAGCGAGTATATCTTTAAAAAGTGCATCCAGTCACAACGTGGATCATCTAATTTTTATTCCCACAGAGTTACGTTGCAATGTTTGGCATAAGTGATAACATATAGGTAGGAATTCATGCCAAAATCACGCAAAGATGAAAAAGTAAATAAGATTATTATCGTTATGGGTGAACTCTTTGTGACATGGCCCTGTTTTGTTTAGTTGAAACTCACAAAATTGTAATGAATTGGAGAGAATTAGAAGAATTGAAACTAGAGGGAACCGTAAGAAACACGAGTAATTGGAAAAAAATAGCAGGAATTAATTTGAAAGGACTAAAAGAGAACTGAAATTAAAGGAAATAGAGAGATCTGAAACTCACTTTAACTAACAAAAACTCTTATGCCATGAATTATTTATGGAAAAATAATTGTACATCACTACTCTATTCTGATTCGCTAGAAAGCAGAAGAATTTTCCCAAAAGGGAAAACCCAAAGAAAATAAATACTCCCAACAGAATTGATGAGGCCTTCCAAGTACAATCTGGAAGGAAAGGACTTTTGTGATGTATACGCTCTCTAGTCTCTACACGGTAGCTTTTCCTTACGGTGCAAGTTTCCCCTTTATACCTACACATACCAAAAGCCATACACCCAATTACCCAAAATACCCAATGAAAATTAGTTCCCCCAATCCCCCCACAACCCAAACACGCCCTCGTAAGCATGACGATACTTCAACGCAATGGGAACACATGAGAAATAAGCGATATCCATGGACCCCTGAAAATCATTAGAAAGGAACGTACGCTTAATCGCTATCAATAAAATAATGTAATAATCTGCATATTTTGAGAGTGAAACCAATATTTATTCTTTTATTCATTTTAAAATACAAAATAATAAGCACGAATTTGAAAATGCACAGTTGAACAAATAACAGTAACAACTATTACTCTATTAGTTGGAGTATTAAATATTTTTTGTGGTTGCCTGTTGAACCCAAACACGTACTTAATACAGAAAGATTTTGACTTTCTTGTTTTCCAAGTAACAGATAAAAGAAATCAAATAAAGATTTCATTGAATCATAACGGAAAATCAGTCAATATGTTATACGATTACCTTTCCTTCGTCTCATTTGACTTTTAATATATTTCAATTACAGTCTTTTATTTGGTTTTCACTCTTTTCTTATTTGTGTTTAGCTAATTAGAATTGTATAGTCAATTTGATTGATAATGTGTAGTGAATCTGTCTCATTATCGACCATCAACTAACTCATCTTAGATTTTTGATCCAAAATTAAATCAAATATCGAAAACTCAATATGATCGAGAAAGTATATATAAATTATGTCGACTAATTAGATACCCCCTACAAAAATATGACACATATATTTAAGGATTTAAATTAAAGCCTTCATCATACAGTGATGTAATTTAAATATTATTATCATACAAATACTATACGTTAAACCACAAATCATGAAAAAAGTAATTTTGGCTTAGTATTAAATGTATTCACATATTGAGTTAAATTGATCATTTTTATGGTGTGACAAGAGTGACTAACGTAACGAATTTCAAGTTATATATTTTTAACGTAAAATTAAACAGCCTCATACTAGATTTTTTAATGATGAACTTGTCCACGTAGTATATAATCATTTTCCAATTAGAGAAACCTCAGATGTCATAAAATAATCGGGTAAAAAAGTCTAACAAAACAGGAGGATATCAGGCGACAGATCGAGAGAGTAAAGGGAAGAATTCCGCGTAGACAGATGAGGTAATAGGACTTCTGGTGAAAGAGAGAGAAGTACAAAAGAAAAGAAAGGCAGAGGACATGGAAAGCTCTCTTTCTATCCCCTTGATTCTCTTCTGATGGTATCAATCACTTACCCAAAACTCACAATTATGTTCCTCGTCATATAGATGGCAGCTGGGAAACGTTTTCCCTCTCTTGTGCATCTTTCACACCTCGTTTTCACACCCTTTCTTATAACATATATCATGTCATAAATTTTTAATAAGTCCCTTTGATCCACCTCTTTTCATTTCAAGTACTAATCATCTCTTTTTTCCTTTCTCTAATCATCATAAACTCTCTTAGACTAGAAATCTACGGAGTATCCATCTTTTTGCCTATCTTGGTTCATATATTTTGGTAGCTTTTAGCATAGCTTTTGGATGGAGGGGCATATACACCAACATCAACAACATCAGTACCAGCAACATCACCAAATGAATACTGGGGTGGGTGTTGACACAGGGGATAGGTTCCCACAGTGGAGTATCCAGGAAACGAAGGAGTTCTTAATGATTCGAGCTGAGTTGGACCGGACTTTCATGGAGACTAAGAGGAACAAGCTTCTTTGGGAGGTCATCTCTACGAAAATGAGAGAAAAGGGATTCAATCGTAGTGCTGAGCAGTGCAAATGCAAGTGGAAGAACCTTGTTACCCGTTATAAGGTACTACGTACTCCAAATATCCATTTCTATACCTTCAACTAGCTTCATGTTTCTTACACGCATATGTCATGTTCAGGAAACCATTATTATAGAGTTATAGACTTATAGTAGCCTAACTACTCCGTACATGTTACATGTTCTGTGATATATATATAACGACAATATTTTAGCAGTAACAGTATTGTGTCAAATTTACAGATTCAGAAACTCGTTTCTCGCATTAATTAGGACTATATGAGCATAGAAATTGAATTAGATATATTGAAGACCAAAAATATATATAAAGAAACATGAAATTTCAACATTATACCTAAAATAATGCATGGCGAACGTAGTATAAAGATATTGTATACTTCGTACATAAGTGCAGTGGGGCTATCGCATAGGATATAGATAGACCATTATTTTGTGTGGGATTCGGATCCTTATTTCACTCCTTTTAATTTCCAATTGGCTATAGAACATTTATAGTAATGATAGAAATACATATTACACCAGTGATGCATGTTGATGTGGTTATGCATGTTTGTTTGTTGAGGGAAGCTTAGGGGTGTGAGACAATGGAGCCAGAGGCAATGAGACAACAATTCCCATTCTACAATGAGATGCAAGCAATTTTCACAGCCAGGATGCAGAGGATGCTATGGGCCGAGACGGAAAGCGGAGCAGGCTCATCTAAGAAGAACAAGGCTCAAGGACAAGCATTGTCATCGGACGACGAAGAGGATGAAGAGTCAGATGGAGAGAAAGGAACAATAAAAAAGAAGGCAAAGAAGGCCAAGATTGGTGTTGGTAGTAGTAGTGCTAGCAATGTGAATAGTAGTATAAATGCTGTGAAGGAAATGTTTGAGGATTTCATGAAGCAGCAATTGCAAATGGAGGTGCAATGGAGGGAAGCGTACGAGGCGAGGGAGGAGGAGAGGCGGCGGGCGGAGATGGAGTGGAGGCAGAAAATGGAGGCGTTGGAGAATGAGAGGTTGATGATGGAGAGGAGGTGGAGGGAGAGAGAAGAGCAGAGGAGAATGAGGGAAGAAGCTAGGGCTGAGAAAAGAGATGCTCTTATTACTGCTCTCCTTAACAAGCTTAGAAGAGAAGACACTAACATGTGAATGCATGCATGCTCATTGTGTATGGTTTTTCTCCAGCTTCTTCATCAAATGTTGTAGCTTAGCTTAGCTTAGCTTGACCATGAAAACCTTTGGAGACATCTATAGAGGTTAGTTTGTCTTGGAACTCTCTCATTCTAGATGGTTTTCTTTCTTTCTTTCTCTTTATTCCATCATGTCGATTGGCTCTTTTACTCAATTAGTTTCTACTTTTACAAAGAGAGGAAAGAAGAGCTTAATTTCATTCTGTAGATGATGATCGAGCTAGGTGACACATGTTTAATTCTCATATTCGTTTCTATCTTTATGGATTCAAATAATTACATGTTAGTGTCCTTTAATTTTTTCCACAGTTGTACTCTTATAAAACATTGCATTATCCATTTTCTTTCAAGAGTCTTCCCTATAAATAGGGTAAAACAGGATTTGGTGTATGCAAATTTGTTCTTGTGATAATAATATTACAGAGAGTAGTTAATTTTATAAACCACTATAATATTAGTCCATTGAATCTATAAATTTAACAAAAAACAAGGAATGACTCTTTGCTTCCATGGCTTCATCACAAATAGATGAGCATAACTTCTACTCTTAGGGCAGTTCATAATATACTCGACCAGCTCTTGAATTCGTTAATTTCTGCCATGCAGTTTACATATCAATAATGTGCTCTCTTGTTATTAGGTGGATATGGAAGCTAATTCGTTTCAGTTTCGAATTCTGATTGTTCCCTTTATCTATACAATATTGTTAAAAGGCGTTTTAGTAAAGACGGCTTTCCATGTGGGATTACTTTAACATTTCACTAAACGCCATGTGTCATATAATAAATGTTATAGTGATGACATTTTGTTTAATGGAACCAATATACACATTAACTATTGTATAATGATCGATTTCATAAGTCTTATCTTTGTGATGACCATTCATTAGAAATTGTCTATCTCCCCATGGTCATGATCAACATTATTATGGTGAGTAATTATTTGTTAATTAATGGTAAAAAAGCATAACAAAATGTTCAACCTTGTTCAGTTACATTTTCGTGCATCGCACGGGTCCCAAATACTAGTTCACATGTAAATTACGTTGACCATTCTTATTGATCTCCTATTCTCCCACCCTACATATGTATGTCTGTGTCTAAGCACGAGAAAATTTCTATGGAGTTCACCTGTGAAAATTGCGCTATCCAAAATCGACCCATAACGATCGATCTCAAAACTCTGGGTCGTGAACATGAATTTTTTACCCAAACGGCATGTTAAAATATACTCCCTTTGTTCCAGTCAATTCTCCCCATTTGACTTTTGACACTATTTGAAATTGTACTTTGACCATTAATAACTCAAAATATATAACTCATAAAATTATAAAAATAATATCATATGAAAGTACTCTTCAATACAAATCTAAGCATTATAATTTTAAATTTTTTTACGAATTTTATAACACATATTATTGATAGTCAAAATACACCTCGGCAAGTGTGAAAAAACAAATGGGGAGAATTGACTGAAACAGAGGGAGTAATAACTAAAAATGGGACGTAATCCCATGAACAACCGGGCTAACATGTACGTAACCCCAAAAATTAATAAATACCCGAACCGCATCCGCTCGACCCATTGGCACGCTTTCTTATTGTTATTACATTCAATATGTTAATTCTCCATTCCAATAGATTCTTAATCTTTTTAAAAATATTATCTTGGGGTTCGCCCCTCTTTCTTACCAAAAAAAAATAATTATAAAGGACATATATGGTCCAAAGTCACTTTTTAACAAAAACATCTTTTTAACCAAATTAAAGGTAGAAATATGACATCGATCACAATTTTCTTTTTTTTTGAAAACCCGGTGTTCCAAGGAAATGGAATTATGTCTTCGTTGTTGACCTTGTATCTCCGGTGACCCACAACAAGAAGCAAACATACCACAAGATGGGGCCGGGGGGGGGGGGGTTAGTCCAAGAAACCCCGTTCGGTGCTTAATTCAGTAATGTGATATGATGTGTCATCTCCTTAGAGGACACAAGTCTAGTGAGAGGAACTAGAGATCACTTTTAAGTAAGATGAGATATTTTGTGAACATACCTCATAATCTAATTAGGTCAAGAGAATATAGGCACGAGTTGAGTGCAAAGAGGGATTAGATTCCTCGTGCTATCATCAGACTTTATTTCATGATGTCTAGTACGTGGTATCAAGGGCCAGGCCCTTGATGGTCTCGGATTTGGCCGTTGAAAGTTTGCCTGAGGTCCCTAGGTCTAGAACTTTGGCCTTCAGCCGCCTGACTCCCAGTTATAAGGATGCTGGCCAGTTTTGACCAAGAACACCTGGTATCAACAAAGAGCTAGCTAATTACTCTAATATTTCGATTAATTAAATATTTTTGCTTATACAGAGCACTTAGATAACTTGGTAAAGAGTTGTACTAGCATAACTAGAAGTCCCCAGTTTGAGACCCTAAGATTGCAACAGTGTAAAATCTCATAGGGAGAGTTTTGCCGCCCTATTGGTCCTACTCGGCTCGAATCCGGACTCAACCAAATGGTGAAAAAAAAAATGCTTGTCTTTTTAAAAATAAGCCTTTTTTTAAACTATGATGATGTTTGTTTGGTTTAATAGTTCTACTCCAGCTAGTGCTTTTCAAATTTATGATTGAACTTGTTGTGCAGTTTGGTCTAGGGCGCAAGAGTTATATGCTACTTAATGTAGTGCCCCTAATTAATCCTTGGTAACTACTATGTTACAAAGTGTTTGAATAGAAAACTAGTTTTTTTTATTAAAAGCCATACAACATCTACAATAGATATCAAAATCAAACAAATACATATCCAACAAAAATAAAAAGAAATTCAACTCCAAAAAATTTTAGATCATTGTTAAGTATATATGACTCTTCTACATGTCCTCTATCATATAATTGTTTAGTCATACAACATTCCATGAGGGGGTTAATTAATTCATACATGTTTCGTGGGAAAAGATTTCGATCTAATTCTTTCAATTGCAAGAGGTGATATGATTTAAATGAATATACAATTAACAAAATTTAGAGAAGTACTGGTTTAAAATTGGCCATTTATGGCATGCTGAATTTTTTTTAATGGGGTACAAGTTGGGCAAGTGTGCAAAAAAAAAAAAAAAAATGAAAAGGGAGACTATATTCTATTTTAACTTAAAATAAATCATCTAGACATCGCTATATTATGGGATTATAAAAGTGTCAACATCTCATAAATTTTCAAACACACCCCTTAAAGTGGTTGACACCAAAAAAACTACACCAAATAAATTTTAGTAGGGTGAAATATTGACCTTACACAAAATTGCAGCCATAATTGAAATAGAAACCATATAAAATTATGATCTCTATCTCAAAATATCTAGAAATTCACAATAATATGGTTGATAACACAATAGATACATTTTTAAGTTATTGGTCTATTTATTACTTATTTTGATTAAAAAAAAATTATTTCATATAATTTTAAAAAAATTATTTTTTGATTAAACATTACTCAACTTCACTATAGCTCTCATTTGAGTCAAAAAAAACATCTTAATGTTACTTAACGCTTACAAGGATATAAATCATTTATCATATGAAGGTTAAAACCTTTTTTTTATGGTCCACCTGACAGACCGCCGACTTGAACAGTTGGCCAAGCTTTGCCAAATTGTTTACCAGTTGATCGTGGATAACGACATGACTTTGACTACTTTAACATACACACGTTTGACCAATTTCGGCTAACCAACTATCCATTGCTTATGTCTTTTTAAAATATGCATTATGCACATAGCAATAAGGAAAACTTATATTTTGGTGTCATGTGTTTTAGGCTAATGCCTCTTTATAATTTTATACTTTCACTTCAGTCACATGGGATTTCAAAAATAACCAGTTATAGCGACCTTTATAAGCCTAACCGCTGACATGTTCATGGGCTACATATGTAATTTTATCTTATAATAGGGAAACTTATCATTTTGGTGCCCTGAAACTTTATGCATTTCCATTTTGGTTCCGCCACTTTTTTTTATAATTCAACTTTCGTTTCATCATTTTACAGAAATCTCTCACTTAGGTTACCTAAGCCTAACTCATCTTACTTTGATTTAGTGACCTAAGAATCATACCAATCAATGTCCTCAACTTTAACATAATCCTATTGACCAGCTGAGTGCAGTGGGTGAATATGTCAATCCGCCCAAAGGCCATATTGCCCTTCAACAGTTATAATTTGGGATGGAGAGTTCATTCTAATTTTCGGTATGGGAAAACCAATTTAGTTTAGTTGATAATAATATATTAGTTAGCATACCACTGCCTTATTTTCCTAATCCACGGGAGCAGCCTATCATCTCTAACATGAGTCTAGAGTATGAAGTACGATCACTTGCTACTAGTGTTCATACTACAATTGAGACTTTAAAGATTATACTACATGTTAATTATGAGCCAGTTTGGGTCTAGCATTCAAAATCTCGAGACTCACTATGAGTCAGATACCATTGTTATTAGTGATCGATCTTGAGGTACATGATTCAATTAATCCTAGACAACAAGTGAATACGGTCACTTTGAAAAGTGGTAAAGAGTTGCAAGAAGTTGAAATTGGCAAAAAGAGGACAAGATCAAGCGTAGGTTATGAGGATGTGGAAAGATGAGATTGAGAGGTGACATCTTCTTTATATGATTATAATGATAATTAAGCAGGATGATACTAAGTCATAAGAAGAGGAGGGGGAATCATATGTTCGTCTTAATGTCCTCCCATTGAATTGAGTTCTTATAAGAAAGTTCCACTATTTTTAAGCCATGTCCGAAGAAAGACATATGATCATCCTAATGAAGTTGAGGACATGAATTGGTGGGATGCTCAATTAAAGTACATATTTGACAAACCTTCAAGGAATAAGGTTGGTTAGATAAGACTTGTATATTTCCTTTCATTTATAAACATAATCGTTTTTTTCTTGTTCTCATTACGACCAATTCGATCAAAGAATTACTCAACATTTTCTTTAAATGAGCCACATAAGCATTTTTTATTGAAAAATAAATATACATGAGCTTAGGTCACATATCATATTAATTATACTTCTCTCTCTCTCTCTCTCTCTCACTCTCAAAACCAATAAATGTCAATTAAATTTGACATTCTGATTAATTGCAACAATGCGAAAAAAAAACTTCTCAAAGTGGAATAAGCCTAAAACGACTTATGCTACTTATGTATGGTTTGATTCATTTACATGGTGCTAAAAAGTCGGGCACCAAAAATGTAAATTATCAAAATATCAGGTAAGCAAAGTAGAATAAGCCTAAAACACAGGGCACCAAAATGTAAATTTTTCTAATAATAATTAACTTTATTTGGCTATTTTTACCAAATAATGATAGGGTCTACCTCTGTTCTCTTTATATTGCCTTTTTATTATCCATTGTGGTTTGAACATCCTTGTAATTTTAACTGTGTCTCCCCCAATTTTTTTATGCCACTTATGTATGGTTTGATTCATTTACATGGTGCTATATTTCGACACTTGAACCTTTCTTTGTTGTATGAGTTTATGGGGAGACTGCAGTCCAATAAAAACACTTTCCACATGCTCTTTGGTGAGGTGATGCATGACTATCCTCTTATGTGACGTCCACTATATTCTTCAAGTGGCTGTAGAAGAGACATGTGTACGAGCACTTCTTCCACATCTCAGCTCAAGATGGACGTATAGCATGACTCCTCAACCATTCAGACAGCCTCGAGATCTCTCGTTAAGTAGAAAGGCTCTCTTTATAAGATTCAAGCTATATTGGTCGTGGTTGTGAAAGAGATGTCGACAACGTGCGAGCCGTATGTGGATTCGTTATATTTGTATTATAAAATTCTTTTGTATGATTATTTTTTATTCTATTTTTATTTTATTTTTTGAGTATTGATGGTCAAAGTATGACTTCAAATAGTGCCAAAGTCAAAACGTTAACTTATTAGTGGAACAGAGGGAGTATTAATTAGTTAAAATACCTACATAAAAGGGGTAATGCTCCTCTTCTTTTCAAGGGTGTCGTATGTTTTGGTGGCGAAGGTTTTGAGTGGTTGTGGCACAAATGGTAGGTGCTTAGAGCATATGTGGATTCGTTGTATGTGGTGGAGTAATTTTAGTAGGGCCAACGCTAGATTGTGGTGGGTGGAGTGTTTGGGTTAGTGGCCACTTGTGATGGTAGCGTTGGGGGAGGTAGAAACTGAGGGATGGTGGCAGCGCTATCGAGGTTGGATGATGTGATTGCTTATATTAGTTATCTCTTATACGTTATAAGAATTTGTATTTTTTTGACATGTGTCATCTTATGATTGGTACACTGCACCACAAATATATTTGGCGTGGTATCACAATGTTAGTATGAAAAGAACTTTTCATAGATACTACTCTCAGGTTAAGTGTAATTCACATTTGGTGACCTCAATGTTTTTTCTATCTCATTTTCGGTAACCTCGTGTCAGTACCAAATCCATGATTGGTGACCTAATGTTTACGACATCCATGTATCCATCTATATTGTTTTATGAAAACATTTTTTCTTTCTTTTTTTGTGCTAGCGTTGCATTGCTAGCATAGATGTGATTTGAAACATAAGGTGTTTCATTAATTGTACCATAAGATTAAGCGTATTTCATATTTGATTTACTTAGTTTTTCTAGTTAATTGGCTTTTGGTGACCCCATGTCATTACCTAATTCATCTTTGGTGATCGAAACAAATGAAAATCAGCATTGACAACTTCATTTTACATTACTTCCAACGTTTAATTAGTATAATTACATAAATGAAAATCAGAATACGAACATATTCATCATTTGATGCAACTTATTCTCGATCACTTTCATGCAATGTCCTCCACCACACTTACATCTTTACTTGACATGCTTTCCTCATGAGTTCCTCATTTCCATAATGTTTCCTACCCAATTAAAATAAGCTCATTTGAGGTTTTTTAGGATTTTCTTACTTTTTTTTCAGATTTTTCTTGTTTTAGGGAGTATACTAGATTTTTTGGTTGAATTTAAAGAATTTTTAGGAATTAATCTTGACTTTTTTTTTTATTATTTTAGGTTTTTCTAAATCATCTTTTGAAATTTTAAATGTTTAGGGAGTTTTTTTTGGACGTTTGATATTATTAATAATTTTTTGGGAATTATTAGTTTGAATTTTTTTTTCCGGATTTTTATGATTTGTTGGAATTTTTTTTAGATTTTTAGGGATTTTTTTTGGTTTTTTGTATCGGATTTAATTTTTGATTGTTTTGGGATTTTTGGGGATTTTTAATATTTTTTGCGATTATTTTGGATTTTTCATATCACAAATACCCAACCCTTTCATGGATGTATTTAACCATTACTAGTTAAATACATCCACGAAAGAATTGGGTCAAAACAAAATAATGGTATGAGCAAATGCATATAAAATCAATTGCGCCAGATGTAGCACTGTTTATATCCTTTATTGCATCTCGCCAAATAACAGCAAGACAAAATACAACCATTAATTATAATTCTATGAACTTAATAGCTGCATATCTACAACATGCGTATGTTATAAAAAATTATAATCACGATATATTGAATGACTCTATTTCATGTAAAACAAGACACAAGAAATGTATATTACAATTGTATATCGTTAGGTTCTTGTAAAAATTTGGTGAATAAAATCAAGTGAATACACATATATTCACGGTAATTATGACATCCACATACACAAACAATATATTTTCAAGCTTGGATATGTGAATTATGCCAAAAGGGTAATCGTTTGCGAAATTCTCACAACAAAGAAAGTAGTTGATCAATTGAGAAGGAAGAATGACGTGTACGGCCTTGATACTAGCGAAAATAGAGTGAATGCATTGGGAGTTATTGTGAGGTGGAGGGCCTACTGTAAAGCTTAACAAGAACTAATAAAACCATTAAGGTACGCTCAATCTCCACAAAGGTTTTAATGATTTATCAACGGACAATAAAGCGACATTAATCATGATCCCCAACAATGTCATCAAATATGAGGACCACCACAGTCGATTGTGTTGTCAAATTCACAAGAAATTAGTTCGGGTATACCAATACAAGCAAGCAAGCATCCCATCTTTCAAACAAATTGAGGGGCATGAAATCGAAGACAAGTAGAGGGCAAACCCTTTATTCCTAGGATTTAAGTTCTCACTCAAAAAGTTTTACAAATACTTTTGATTCCAAGAGAAACTATCTTTTGAATTGAGATATAAAAAAACCAGACTTCAAAACAAGATCTTAATATGAGGGCTATATGGAAAAGCCAGAATATGGATTTTGCAGTTCTATAAAAGGCACAAGATTTTCAAAGTAATTTGTTCAGTAGTATGGTAGTTATTCGTAGTTCAAATTAAATTAAGTTAAATTATTTGATATACGATATCGGACGAAGATGCATGCAAGACAATGGTTAGAATATTATAATGTTAATGTGATCACTTTGAGTAGCAAAAATATTTTTCATGCTTTCAATAACTTGAAAATAATAACCGAGCTCTGGTCATGATTTCTAGTGCACATAAATTAATCAAATAAACAAAATGACTAAATAAGTAAAAAAATTGAGTTTTCACCCTCAAAAGCGTATCTATCACTAACTTACAATGATCTTACAACTAATTCTATCATAGCAAGGATTTGCGATAAGAAAGAAAAGTCTCTTTAATACCTTCGTCCTCCGTATCTTTTGAACTTAAAATACGAAAGGACTCGTGATCCTTTCATATGAAGATGGTACAAAGAAAACCCTTTCTAACATGGAAATGATTGAGCGGTCCGAAGAAGCTAAGGACTGCATGCATCATGTGTTTTATTGCGCTCGTGCACCATTTGCAATAACGCATAAACCAAGTTCTGCAAGCACCAAGTTGAATATCGTGTGCACCGAAGATGGTGCCCGTTGTCCCATACATAATTTCCAGAAACTTTTCTTGAGAAATTCGATTCTTAGAAAGTTAGGTGTATTGTGTTCATCGAAGGTGGTGCCCGTTGTCCCACACCGCAAATACATAAGAGATGTTGTAGGTCCTCTTTGTGAACTACATGCCTCGAAAATGCATAATAGTACCACATCGATCTTCATTAGGTGTGGGTCCTCACCCCCTTAAATCGGGTCCGCATGCAAGTGGGACCACATCCATTGAATGTTTCCTATACCCCCTAAATACCCTTCCATTATCCATAAGAAACTTTCACAATTCGAAACGATAATTTTTCAAGCATATGAATTATTTCTGATAATCGAAATAGATATGAAACAAGAGTATTAGTACTAACGAGATCATTTCAACTACCAATGTGAATGATCACATTCAACTTACTTCTTGATCATCAGACATGATTAACCGACTGCGATAAAGTAAAATATCTAATTAGTTAATTAAATACTTGTGTACATAACAGTGTTGCTTTACACATAGTTCCACATAAATAAGACAATTATATGCAACAAAAGAATTAGGTCAAGTGGTTAGAGCTCTCTCACCCCAATCATAATGTTCGGGTTCAAATCTTATAAGAACTTTGTGCCTAGCTACTAGCTCCCATTCGGAGGTTACAGTGTCGCTTAGTTCATCCGTAAGCTCACTTAGTAGGGAGTCCAGCATTTCTTGACCAATATGCGCACACAAATCCTCCACAAAATGAAGCTTAAACAAATCTTGTTTCCTGATCCATTTGGAATCTTCTCTTATTTGCTCTTCAGCTAAACAGCAAATTTGCCCAAATAATTCGACAAAGTACTCGGCTATCTCTGCATCTGCCTTCATTGACTTGTGCTTTCTGGCAACTTTGTTAGAGACAAGATCATTTTCCTTGGGTTTTGACACAATATGTTGTGGCGGGAACCGCATGTCATCTACAGTTCTGATTTTTGGTGATGGTTGCCTCAGTAAAGTTGATGTTAATTGTCTTGCATTCTCTGTTCCAAATTAAAGTACCAGAAAAGTCACATATCAATCAAGGTAAATGCAATCGGCAAGTAACTTTCTAGATATAACTTTTTCCAATTTGTGAATGACTTGAACTAGCTTGCATTGTTGTACGTTTCACAGTTGCCACAGATTTTAACTTTTTCTTGTTTGGATTCATAACTAGGCTCAAACATTGATCACTACAATTAAATGGGGAGGAGAGATCAGAAACTGGGATCTAATTTACCCAATATTAACCACTAGACCAAGACATCATTACTTTGTGATTGAATAATACTAGTTGGAGTTTATTGTAGTCAAATGTGTACGCACAAGTAGAAGTGTAGAACTTGTCTATCCTAAAGAAAAGGAAAGTGGACATCTTAGCTTGTACACACAATTCCACATACCAACGGCCCTTGCTAAACAATTTTTTTTTTCCTAAAACAGAGAAACTAAGTACTACTATAAAATTGTATAAAGGAAGTAAGGAGTAGAAAGTATAGGGATCGAGTTCTAGTACTAAGAAGCAAACCTGCTGCAGAGGAGTCAAATTCAGAATGATGACCAAGAACAGAAACCGGGCTTCTTGACAGGACATCACTATGATGAAGTTTAGCACACATATCTTGCTTATCATCAACCTTCCTCTTGCTTGAAACAGTTGGACCAACTTTCACATTTCTTTCCTTGTTAACTAATTTCCTTTTCTGCATTGTGTATTTTCCCCTTAAATTATTAATAACACCACTTCCATGACCATCAACGCTACTGTTCTTCAACCTCCTGCTACTAGTAGTACTAGTACAATAACGTTCTTGATACCTCTTCTTATTATCACTATTTCTTCTACTTTTTCTACATTCATTCCCCTTTAAATTCACTGCTTTTTCTCTCTTCTCCTTCCTTTGCTTCACATCTCCTTGACCCTTCTCAGATTCCTTTCCTTTCGAACCATCAGTTCCCAAATTCTCATCTATTTTGACCAAAAGATTACTATACTTCCCTTGTTCACGGAATGAAGCTGAAGAAGTCGCACGTCGATGAAATGCTGCTCTTGTTGGATCAAAATCAGGCAAGAAATGTAGAGAATTCAGTGACTTGCTTCGAAAAAGATAGTCAGTTGTCGATTTCAGGTTGTTATCATAGTTAGGCAATGAATCTAACCCCATTAGTCTAGCGACTATGCTAGGACTACCTTGAGCTTGAGGTTGAACTTGAACTTGAGGCTTAACAGCAATGATTGAATCGTCACTTTTCTTTGCCGAGTTTGGAAATGAGTTGATTTTTTCGGGTTTTTCGACGATTTCATCAGGTGGAGATGGGTGTGTAGGGAGATTGCCAGTACAAATGAATCGTTCTAGTATGCCAGAGAAGCAAGATGTAGATTTTTTCTTTGAGTTTGACATTGCTAAGACTACTTGGGAAATTAAAGGAGCTATGGAACTAGACTACTGGTAGTCTGGTAATACTACTTACTAAGTTACTAGTATCAAGCCTTTCCAGGTTTTGTATGTGAAAGGGATTTCAACATGTTGAAATTTTGGTCGGTGAGGTCAGAGTTCACATTAGAGGAAGTGAGAACGTTTCAGACGCGTTATTGGGTGAAAATTGAAAGGCGAGTGTACGGAGTACGTACAATGAGGATCATAAACAAAGGGAATGAGATTTAGTGTTCAACCTTGGTCAGTGTTCAACTATGCATGGTAGTTAAAAGTATTTTTATTAGGCATTTGGTCATTTGGTGGGACTTGTGTCGGTATGTAATGGACCATGCATCCGAGTAAGTTGACTTATTGCCTTCTATTGATGATGTTATTAACTACGGAGTATTAAGGTCCAAGTTCTATGGCTAGTCGAGAGGCACTTTAGGTGTGAAGATTGGGTAGAATTCAAGTATTCAACAACACAATCGCCATCGCTCGCATTCAGAACCATATATAAGTCCCACAACCACAGTATCAGTACTCGAGTATCAAAATCACGCAATGTTGAACTGGACTCAAACGTCCAAACCGAATAACGTGATCCAAAGTGACCAAGACCCAATTTTGATCATAAAACAGTCATTCGAACTTGACTCAAAACTTGAAATGACCCAACCTGGTCCGATATTGACCCGAACTCAAAAATTGCTGAATATGTCATTCGAACTCAATCAGACTAGATAGTGATCTGATCCGAAGATGACCCGATCAGAAAATAACCCGAATTGCCCAATCTAAAGTGAACACAAATTTGTATGAGTCCATTTTTACAAATTTTATACTGATAATTTTGTTTAGAAATTTATATATGATATTTTGGTATATTATATTCATTATTATATGTATACAACAACTGGGACCCGTAAGTCCGTAATTTAATCAAACATATATTGTCTAACTACCTCTTACTCAACTGAATTCAACAACAACCTATATAATAACTGCAATTATACAAAATCAAAATCTCAATAATAGCTAATAAGAATATTTAAGTCAGCTCGGAATCTTAAAGCTAAATACTTAAATGACCCAAAGTTGGCACGACCCGACTTGAATTATGATAGACCCGAGGTTGACCCAAACCCGAGTTGAACCGACCCCATGTTGACTAGAAACTTATCTAACCCGAAATAACGCGATCGGAACTAATCTGATCCGAATCCGATCCGAATCACCCGATTACCAGGTCTAAGCTTCAGTCACAGTACAATGGAAACGATTTAGATGAACAATTTTTTTTAAGAAGTTGATTTATCACTTGAACAATGTTAGTTGTCTACACTATAGATAACAAAAGTGCTTAATCTTTCTTAAGATAGTAATTTAAATATTTTATTTTATTTTTATAATTTCCATATTTGAAAATTTTAGACACAACTTACTTGTCCAATGTTTAAACACACAGTAATAACTAGTGTTCCAATTAATGTGAGTGCGTAGTCTATAGTATTAATGGTGGATTTGTGTCCTATAAGTCACCTTTTATGTCGTTTATACTTAGTGTGAGTAATCATGAATTGTTGAATGTGTTTGGATAAGAAAAATGGAGGGGAGGGAAGAAGAGGGAAGGAAAGAAAATTTCACCATTTGGATTAGAAGCTAAAGGGAAGAGAAGGAAATGGGAGAGGGAGGAGGAGCGAGAATTCATGATGAAGATGGGTTATTAAAAGAAAATGAAAGACAAATCCTCCCAAATCTCTCCTAATTGGGAGAAGATTTGGTTTATTCATGAAGTAGACAAATTGAAACACCCCCCCCCCCAATTGTTTTCCAAATGAAAGATTTTACACTCTCCCTTTCCGCTCCCCTCCCTATTCCTCAAAGCTATCCAAACATACTCTATATGATCTGAGCAACTAACGCATTCTCTTTGTTGACCATTTTTGTTAACTGTTCAAGTGTAGCTTATGAACTGAAAAAACAGTCTAACCTAACATATATAATGCATTGATCTAAGCCAATAAAATGCCAAAAGTTATGAGACACTATCCTATACTGGAAACTGAAATTGATTACGTACAAACATTAACTTATGTACAAGCTTCACAAGAAAGAAACCAAGATGAACCAACTGTTAAAAATAATAGTGATAGGCCAATCAAAGGTCTATGTTTGGCCTCATAGAACTGGTAAAGTTGTAACAAGTGTTTGTTGACTGTATTTTTTTTTAGAATATATAAGAACTAAATAAATTTAGGAGTGTCTCCTCTCGAGACGGATCCCTAACCTATCTTAATAAAAGATGTCATCTAATTGAGCATAAAAAGAAGAATGTCATAAAACACTATGGCTAATAGAGTGACCTAAATTAGCCAACAAATATGCAACTCTATTTCCTTCTCTGAAGATGTGGGAGATAGTAACCGAGTCGACATCACTAAGGAATTTTCTCGATCGTATCTTCAATCAAAACATGAATCTTCCAAGGGCAATTGAAGTGACCTTTCAAGACTTGCCTTTCTTCTTTTACACTAATACTTACGATGAGAGTGAGATGAAGTCATAATTTCCATCTTGGTCATCAGATAGTTATGCTGATTGATCATGGGGGATTTGTAAGAATATCGATAAGCAACATAAGATGGTTGAACTTCGTTTTGTGATAATGGATACTCCATAATCCATGTTTGGTGACCCATTATAACATAAACTCTATGGTCGTTTGTTTTTACTAATGTGGCATTATGTGCACTATGAAACGGGTACTAATGATTTTTTTTAAATTAGCCAAAAAAACATAAAATAATCATAGTTAAAAAAAAAATTACCTAAAAAAACAAATTCTCGAAAATCCAGTAACTTACAAAATAATTAGAAAAACGAAAAAAAACTTGAGAACTCCCAAAACATTGTTTAAAATTCATAAAACTCCATAAATAGTCAGAAAAAATCTATAAATATTCCCAAAGGTCTAAAAAACTCCCTGAAAAAATCATTTAAAATACTCCCAAAATATCCATAAAATACATCCAAGAATACCAAAATAATAAAAAGGTTCTTAAACTTCCAAAAGATTAAGAATACCCCCCAATAATTCCCAAAAGTCCAAAAAAACTCCTAAAAAGTATAAAAATAAGAAAATCTAGATCACTATAAATTATCCAGACTAATCCTTCACATAATTCACCCAAAAATCTAGTATGCTCTCAAACAAACAGAAAAATTCGAATAAAAAGATTAAAATATCCTGAAAACTCCAAAACAATACAAAATTCTTGAAATTGTTTTTGTGATTTTTCTAGACTTTTGGTGATTTTTATGGATTTTGGGGAATTTTCTTGAATTTTTACAGGATAATTTTTGAATTTTTCGGGATTTTTTTAATTTTTTTTGAATTTTTAGTGAGTTTTCTGATTTAGTGTGCGAGGTTTATGGATTTATGGGCATTTATAGTGCACAAATATTTTTGACAGTTACAATTGCATAAATTGTGACCCTTTGGATATGTGAAATGAAACTACACCCTTTAGATATTTTAAACCGTTGCCTTTAAAAGATCAAAAATGTAAAGCACTGCCACATCATCAAAAAAGAGACGAAAAGGAGACGATGTTAGCAGTTGGGTCACCAAAAAGGGAATACAAAAATGTGAGCTCACAAGTTGTGAATTATGTCTAACTTCGGGGCAACATTTATGAAATTTTCATATTTTTAATGCCGATATTTTGATTAGAGAAGTGAGCCATATGATCCTTATGGCATGTGAAGTGACATGGCTCCGTTAAGCAGGAAAATTCCTCGTTTGCGTAAGATATGCGTTTTTTAGGTCGAACAAAGGCTCTCTTCAACCTTCATTGTTGTCGTGTATGTTGCCGAAAACGTATCATGTGGGGTACCATTTACTCTTTAGATGACAAAAAGAATGGAGGGGGATTGCACTTTCTTTTGCCGCCGCCGTCGCATGGGGCGAGAGAAGGGGTGTGGGATGGGTGGTGAGAGAAAAACAAGTGGGGAAAAAGGGAGTAGAGATCGAGAGAAATGTGATTGAGGGGGGAGGGGGCTGCCGACGATCCGCCAGAAAAGGTGGTCTGCGCGGGAAAGGGGGCAGGGGGGAGGGGTTTGAGGTGGACGGTGGTGGTGGAGATGGGGAGGTGGGTATGAGGATATAAGAGGTGGATTATGAAATTGCGAAGTGGAAGGTGTGTTGGATTTCGTGTCATCATAAGGTTTTGGTGACACTGTTTCACCTAATTTCCGCTAGCAAAAATAGTACTCCCTCCGTCCCATTGAATTTCCCCCATATTCCATTTTGGGGTGTCCCATTCATTTCCCCCCATTTCCTATAATGGTATGTATTTTGTGGGTCACATTACCTCATTACCCTTGTAAGTGGTGAGTTACAAAGGTCAAAAGCGCACCATCACAAAAATAATGTACATTATTACCCTTGTTAGTGCTCTTCCTACTCCACCCATATGTCTTTCCTTATTCCTTGTGCAAAAATAAAATGGGGGGAATGACCGGGACGGAGGTAGTATTATTGAAACTTATAAATATAAAACTAATAGTTTCCTATAGAAATGATTCAAGGAGAGAGATTATCTCATGATGATGAATGACTTTTTGTAAAGTGATTCTACATAAGGTATCCTCGCTCTTTTATTTTTGCATGTAGTACCCTTTTAGTTTTCTTATAATTCACAAGTCATCATATCTATCTTTTTTTTTTTTTTGGAGTCATCATTTTTTTCAACATATGTATATTATAAATATAAGTTTTGAGTGACCAATTGGGGCATCAACGGGGATGTAGCTCAGATGGTAGAGCGCTCGCTTAGCATGCGAGAGGTACGGGGATCGATACCCCGCATCTCCATCTAATTTATTTTTCTCACACTCTTCATCTAACCAATTTTGCCACGTCTCTTCATTTTTCTGCCGGCTTCATTTGATTTCTTATCATTATCATAAAATCTTATGCCAACTATAATCATACGTACAAAATAAATACCAACTTCAACTTGACCAAACTTTCCATTCTTGAGTTGCGTGCCATCACATTTCACTTCCTGGGCTTTCTCTCTCTTCAGTTTACTCACCTGTTGAGTTTGTTGGTTTTCTTGTCTCTCTAAAATGACTGTCAAAACAACATCTTCTGACACCAAAGGTGAGCTCTTTTGTTTTTGGTTTTTTTTGTTGATACCGTTTACTTTTATTATAAAAGTACCATTTTGTTGCAAGCTAAATTTTTTAGAAGCGCGAATGGAGTTATAATATATATGTCTTTATTGGGCCAGCATGACTCGTCTACTTTTAAGATAAAACTAGTTGGTATTTCCCAAGACTTTCTTTAACTTTTAATGATCATAGTATGACTTTGACAACTATTGTGTTGTTTGCTATCTGGGTTTTGGAAGTTGACATGAAAGATTTGGTCTTTTGGTGATTAGTGGTTTGTTATGATTGTGTAACGATGACAAGTTGGGGTTGGAGTTGGAGTTTCTGCATGAAGAACATTGATGGGTTGTTTGTTATTATGTGCTGCTGTGGTCTACTGGTGGTTGTATGGCCTATGCAATTGAATGATGAGTGATACTCCGTATTTGATAGGAGTACTTTTTGTTCATCTACTTTTATGATAAAAGTAAAAGGAGCCATGCTGGCCAATAAAGTCATATAAATCTACATAATGTCTTGGGAGAGACTGTCTACTTTTATATAAAAGACGTATAAATATGTGACTTGATTTGGACTTGTAGGGAGTTTAAGTAGATTTAGCTTGTAAGAGCATGTACAATAGAGCTCTCTTTGCTTCCCCTTATCTTAGAGAGACGGAATGGAGGGGCTCTCTTTGGCTACTATAGGGCACTCTTTGATAGCCCTCCATTTACATCTTGCAAGGGGCAAGTCCATTTGCTTTTCATGCAGGGGAAGCAAAGAGTGCACCCTTCATGAAAATTGGGCCCCATTTTTGTATAAGCTTTCAGATTTCAGGAGAGGTTAATATTAAAAAATTATGAAAATAAATTGATAGGGAAGAAATATGAGATGGGACCCTAAATGATGAGGTGGAGGGTGTTTTGAAGAGTCATATACTATTGTAGGCAAAGAGTAAAGGGTTAGCCCTTCAACAGTCTCTTTCCTTCAAAGGTTAATCCTTTATATTTGCTATTGTACATGCTCTAAGGAGCTTGTTTACTTTTATCATAAAAGTAGACGGTTTTCTCTAAGAATGTGTTAAATCTATAACTTGACTTGGGCTTCTAGGGGGTTTAAGAAGATTTAGCTTGCGAGGAATTCGTCTACTTTTATACTAATAGTAGACGGTCTTTGCTGAGAATTTGTGTTTATTCATTTATGGTACCAAGTTCTGACCTTTATCTGATTGTGCTTGGTTTGTAGTATTAGTTTCATTGACTGATGAGTTACGTATGGGTCGTTTGTTTACCTCATAGGTATGAGTATGAAATCTTTAGTCCCATTTGATCAATGAGTTGCTTATGGGTCGTTTGTTTACCCCATATGTACAATATAAAATCAGATTGAATTATGTGATTGATTAACCTATGCATGGGTTCTCTTTTTTATACCAAGGAATCCCATATCCCTAGGTCTCAAGTTCCTCCAAAGGTATCGTTGCCTGATAGAGTCAACCCCCATGTGAGTTGTTGGAAGTCCTACATCGATGAATTAGAAGTGAGGAGACTAAGATATAAGCTATGTTACGCGGACTCTTCATTTTGCATCACGTACCCGTGCCAGACACTTGACACTCGGACATGGGTGTGACACTTTGAAAGTTCATTTTAAGCCAAAAACTTGTAAAAATTTCATAAAATAGCCGAATCCGACACTTGGACACGCACCCATGTCGGACATTTGGATCCGAGTCCAAGTAACATAGGATATAAGTATCGGGCTACTCTATCTATTGCCAATTGGTTTTAGTTTGGAACCTCTTTGAGCTTGTATGCTAGTTCACTTCTCCTATGTGACAAGGTCTGCTTGTGTATGCCAACTAACGAGTTTGACACTATCTAATTCCACTCATCATATTTGGGTTCTAGTTCCATACCCCTTTGCAATTAGAGGAGATGAAGTTCCATAATTTCATATCTACATTGAAACAAACACAAGGTATGTGAAATCGAGTTCCAACCTTATACCTTATCAATCTCATTATTGATTCCATACCCATACCCATGATGTAAACAGACGACCCCTACGTGTAGTACTTTTCCGTCCCATTGAATCTCAACATTTTTGAAATATGTGAGGGAGTATCTAACTATCTATTGATGAATGATGCAAACAATTAAAATTGAAAGTTGAAGAGTTGTAAGGGTAGTTGCAAGGAAGAAAGCATGATACCGAGGAATTTGCTCTAAGTTGATTAATATGATAACAGCAGATGAAGGGGAGATGGAGTAGACTAGAGAAGAGATCGAGGTAACAAGTGCGAGTTTCATAAGAAGGCATCTTTGTCCTCTTCAGGTTTGGGGGTGGTGGTGGTTGTATAACCTAGCCATTAGTTGGATACAGATTGGTATAAACCATAGAAATACTCAAGTTACTTTAGGCACAGGTGCCTATTTTGGGATGTATCAATGAAATTGCTACACTGTTTTGCTTGATTTGCATAGAGATTCAAGTTCCTAGGTATGAATGAACAAGTGTGAGCTATACCTTATTATTATATGAAGTATATGTATGCAAGTATAGACGGCGTTGCTTAGGCTCTCAAGGTAATGGGATGCTGAAGGATGATCAGAAGAAGTACTTGTTATTAGTTTTAGCAAACATAGATTACTGGTTTGCTGCTTGATTGGCTGGTTCTTATAATTTACATCTTGCTGGATCAATTTAATGTGGTCGGCTAATATCCTGCAGAAAACCGTCACCGCTATGTGCATTTTCTGATTCATTGATAAATAAAATATAGTCCTGTACCTTCTCTTATATGAATAAATGATGGTACCCAGACACAGGGCAAGCATTCCTTCAAGAGTTTTGAACTTAAGATGCATCAACAGACCTGTCACTAATAAATAAAAAGCTCCCTCAGATTATGTTATAGACACTGTGAAGGGGAGCAGTGTTAAAGAGAACAAGACGCACACACGAGTTGCGTCATCTGTGCATTGTAAGTTCATTGATAGATCAATAGCACCACTAATCGAGCTTTATGGTATAGTGTGTCTTGATAGAAAGTCTAGGATTTCTAGTTAAGTATTATTTATTCATTTGAAAGAGTTAATAGATCTTGCACCCTTGTGCATATTCTTATTTTCTCTCTTTTTGTACTGGTTTATTTTTTTTAGCATTTATATGCTTTCTTCAGGATGTCAAATACTCCGGGTAAGTTTATGTTTGCAAATTAATACTCCCTCTGTCCTATAATAAGCTTCTGCTTTGCTTTTTTGCGGTCTTCAAGACAATACTTTGACCATTACTTTTTCAATCTATAATATTAATTTATTTTATAAATGTCATAATTTTATGAAAGATCTTTTGACTACAAATATAAATATCTTATTATCATATTATAGTTATCTATATTTAATTATATATTTATGGTCAAAGTTTAGAATTTTTGACCTCAAAAAGTCAATGTAGAAGCTTATTATGGGACAGAAGGAGTACTTGCTATACGTGCCTTATAGACTTTGACTGCAGAAAGTTCATGCGGTTAAGTGACCTACACGATTAGGCGTAGTTAGTTTTGGGTTCCATCAGTTCTTCAATTAAAGTGTCACTTTAACTGGGTATTTTGGTGTATCCTGGTCCAAGAATTCTCACAATATGATATTTAATGACTTTCTATGATATCATTTTTGTCGATGCGATAGATGTCTGCTGTTTATAAACTATTCTTACTTCCTCAGTTTAGCTTTTAAAAACTCCTCCGGGGTGGTAAAAGTTTAGCAAATGAAGTTCTGTAGTTTTCCCTTCGTTTTATTGCTAATTGTATCCTGTGCTACTGGGTATGCAGATAATTTACACAAGGATGTGAAAAGTTCTTATTTCAACCTGCCACCACTTGATGTATCAGTGGCATTTCCACAAGCAACTCCTGCATCCGTTTTCCCTCCCTGTGGTGAGATTTTATTTAATAATCCAGTGATTGTTAGCAAGCTTGCTATTTCTAAGACCAAAGTCCAGTTTACCAAATGCCTGAAAAATGGATGATTAATGTCGCTTCAGTATAAAAGTCTACGAGAATGAAAAATTCAATGTTGTTTGGACTAAAAATTCGCGTATTATACTGTAAGACAATTTTTTTTTTCCTTTTCAAATGCAGTCAACCTTATGATTTCTACGCGTTTTAACTTTAACTAACTTGAAAGAGGCTTAGCAGATACTTTCTGCATTCCAAATTAAACTTCCTACTTTACTTTTTGGGTTGTTCCAAATTAAACTTCCTACCCCCAAAAAAGAAAGTTTTGAAGGGACAAATGACAAAATTGTCCTGATGGGATTCTTTTTATTTCCAAAACACAACTTCCATCCATTACATGTCCTCAACCTTATTACTCCCATCATCATCTCTGTTATCATTCTAACTTGCCCCACCCCATCAGGCCGACGGAGTAACTGGAACCGCCCAGCCAAGTCGCCTCCTTTATTTCTCCTCGTGGTCCCCCTTGTCTCCCCTCTCAACTCACCAACATCAACTCCCTTAATATGTTGAAGACAATGATGTTTAGAAAAAAGGGGCCATGTATAAAACTAAAAGACAACTTCAACATAATTAAAGAAATGAAAGTGGATATAACTGTACAGATGAATTCTGTGTGAGATGTTGGATACTTGGATGTCTAGAGTTTTGAAGAGTTACACTGCTTTTGTGATTTGTACCCTGTGGCCTGTCATTCACAGAATCAGATCATCCGGTTAATTTTTTAGTCACTTTCTGACAAACCAGCTCAACTGACCCTAATCATTCCTGGTTTAAGGTTTGGATAATTTCGGGCTTTATAGAGATTCTTTGTTCAAGCTCCAAATCAAGTCAATCTGTCTTGTACTTAGAATTTGGATAATTCTTTGTAATTTTCATCACTTAACGATTTTGTATGCACTCCTTGCCTCTTGAATAATGGGATTAAATTGGATATCGTACTTACACTGTATCAGCATTGACCCTAAACTTATTTTCTGTGTTTTCTTATATCGTAATTTCAGCATCTGACTATTATCAGTTCGATGACCTGCTGAATGCTGAGGAAAGGGCTCTCCGTGTGAAAGTTAGAGAGTGCATGGAAAAAGAAATAGCTCCTATTATGGCAGAGGTGGTTTTTACAGCTTGCTAATGATTTATGATTTCACCATTTTTTTCAATTTTTTTTATGCCTTTTCTTTTATTTTTGGGGAAGGACATTTTTTTTTATGTTTTATTGATATGTATTTAGTAGGTCCTTTGAAAAGGTCCTCCACTGATCCCAAAACCAGTCTGGGGGATGCATACATCTTGGTAGTCTAGACTTTGCCAATGGCGGGTACCGTACTAATGAGTCGCAAATTATTTCCAACTTTCGTGTTTGCATTTTTGTCAAAAGATAAGTGTGAAGTTTCCATCTATAGCTTGAGGCAGTAACTCATTTTTACACTGCAGTATTGGGAGAAAGCAAAATTTCCATTCCAAATTATTCCAAAGTTGGGGGCGCTGCAGATTGCTGGGGGAACCATTAAGGTAACTGTTGTATTTTGAGTTTGACTTTATGAGGTAATAGAAAGTATGAATAAGATTATTCATAAATTCGGTGATCAGGGTTATGGTTGCCCAGGCCTTTCAGTTACTGGAAGTGCTCTTGCCACAGCGGAGGTTGCTAGAGTTGATGCCAGTTGTTCGACATTCATATTAGTACACTCTTCTTTGGCGATGCTTACAATTGGTGACTTCTTAAACTCAATTAGTTTTTACCATAAGTTAAGCTTTGAGTTCAGAGCACGTTTTTGCTGCTCCTTGAGGTCTGTTGAAAGGCAGAAAGTTCCAATGCTAACTTTTAACTTTTGAAACGTTCTGGTCTGTGTTGAGGATAGCATTGTGTGGGTCAGAGGAACAAAAGCAGAAGTATTTACCTTCTTTGGCACAATTGAATACTATTGCATGTTGGGTAGGTTTTACTCCCTCTGCAGTTCAGTTTTAGCTAAGTTCTGAGTTCAAGCTTCTCATTTGCTCTTTGATTTTAATAGGGATTAACGGAGCCTGACTTTGGAAGCGATGCTAGTTCTCTAAATACAACAGCTAGAAAGGTCGTAGTGGTTTTGTTTCCTAACATAATTGTAATAGCCATTCTTTATTTTTGTTGCTACAAGTCATTCTTTTGACTTGAGTATATGGTGTGGCAATTCTTAGGTTGCTGGAGGGTGGATTATGGAAGGTCAGAAACGTTGGATAGGGAATAGCACATTCGCAGATGTGCTTGTCATCTTTGCTAGGAACACAACAACAAATCAGATAAATGGGTGAGTGTACAAGCCCTTTAAAATGTTTCTTACACTTGCTGTCTTTTAGGATATATGGAGTCCCATACTAGGAAGCACGGATACGCCCCTAAAGTAGCTTATCACGTATCAGGCACGTATATAGTACGGATACAGATTGGATATGGATGAGTACCCGATACTTAAGAAACCGTATCGGGTTGTTTATTTTCAATTTTCGAATTCGAACTGTGGTACTTAAACATCTGTTACGTCTTCAACACCAAACAATGTCGTTTTTGCATTTTTTTTTGTTAGATCATTAACGCGTTTCATTCATTCACCTTTTCATTTCCAATCCCAAGCATTACCCTTTCTCACTAAAAGGCAAGCCCATCTTTCCTCCACCACCGTAGACAATTGCTATGCCCTCGCTCGTGGCTCCTTCATAGTCGTTGGTCACCTCCAAACTCTACGACTTTACCCAATCACCACTGGTAATGGTAGTTGCCATTTTATTCATTTTTAATTTGTTGAGGATCATTATAAGTATTAGTCGAGGATCGTGCGTTCCTGTCATTTTCATTTTTATCCTTGTTTTTATGGGGTTTAACTTTGTCAAGTTACAAACATTGGTGTATGAAATTATGAGAGTTGTTTTACTTTATTTGGCTTATTGTTTGTTAAGTGCCAAATGGGTATGACTAGTAATTATTGGAAAGTACTTCAAATTAATTCTTTTTATGTGTATTATATTGTTCTTTTTACTTTGCCCGTATCCTCCATTTTTCGGGATGTTGTATCCCTATATCTGTATCATACCCGTAAAGCCGTACCCATATCATTTTCGTATTACTTGGTTTCCGAACAGAAAATTTTGATACTTCATGTACCATGGGGCGGGTGGGGGCGGGTGGGGGGATGATCAAACTAAGAAGTTTTGGTTAGGTGACAAGTGCCTGTGGGCTTGGTGATGTGTGAGGTACTATGGCATCTTAACTTTACACGGGAATAGGAGGACTTGTTTTATTTGCATGTAATTGTATATGAGTGGATTGCTCAAGTGTGCCTGTCAAGGGGTGGAAATAATTATTGAACCATTAAGATTGATTTGAATATAACAAATCCAAGTATTCAGAACGAGCTTCATTACTAGTAAAATCTGAATGTTTATTAGTGTACTTTATGGACATGAGATAATTTCATCTGTCAGATGTAAGGTAAGGTCTAACATCTGAGACTGTGCACTCATTGAGTGAGTCTTTAGTTATGCACCACTGGCAGATTTTCAATTCTAATGAAAGTTATGTACATCCACCTTTTGAGTGAAAGTAAGAGCCTGAAAATTCATTAAAGTCTAAAAGGCCCTGTTGTGTCCTAACCCTCTTCCCTTAGTTGTTGCTGCACCAGCTTGGATCATAATTGGCCATTAGTTGTGGCAGCACCAATCTTCGACAGCCACCTTGTTGTGGTGGTTTGGTCCCTGAACTTATCCTTTGGCTGACTCTGCATGTTGTTCATAATCCAAATACTTGCCCATATGTCTGGATACACACATTTTATTCAGACATCCTGCTGTTTTCTCTCTATGTTGCTTTAAATTTTGCACAGGATGCACAATTTCTGTAGGTTATACTTGAGCATTTTAGGAAACCCATATTTGATTCTGTGGCTACTGGCTACTGTAATCTATGGTAGCGGAGAGGGCAAGGTGGAAGACATGGGCATTTTAAAAGAGATGGATGAGTTTATGTGAAATGAGTCACAAGCAGATAAGGTTTTTCCAATTATTTATGAGGAGAAGGAAGAAGAAAAGTTTTGGCAGCTAAAAACTAGACATTTCACCAGGCCACACTAGTACACTATTATACTTTAATTAATTTTTGGAAAATGGAGGATCCTTTTACTAGTAAAACAAGATATCTTGGGTTTGACTTCTGTGGCATTTCCACCAGAGTATTGTGAGTCCATCATGAATGCATCTACATTCGATATCAAACTTCCTGAGCACTGTCCACTTTCATTTACTTACCATTAGCTTTCTTAAAAAGTTTAAATCATGGTAGAACAAGCTCATTTTACCATATTTTTGTGACTAATGTTTATAAATTAGGGAGATTCTATCAATCTCATGCTTTTGTTGTTTTCTCACTCACCGACTTCCTGCTTCCTGCCTCCTGCCTCCTCACACATCACCATCGATCATCATCACTAATCACCATATCTCTCTCCCTTGGATTTTTTAGGCCTTGTCATCGACAGAGAAGCTTCGACGCCCAGACTCTTTCCTGTCTTACTCACCCTCTGTTTTGTTGGCAGTAGCCAATAAGATCAGGTGTCATGGGGTCCATGCAACCGCTGCAGCCCACACGTGGTTGGGTGGGGTAGGTCTGTTGGTAGCGGGTGGTGGTGGCAGTGGCGTGCATGGTCGAACTGATGGATAAGGAAGGGAAGAGAGAGAGGGAGGTTGGTATTGTGGGGTGGACGGAGGGTAATGAGTAATAATGGTAGTCGTGGAAGTTAGGGCGACAGAATTAATTCTTTAGGGCAACTATGAGATCTTCACTTAATGTTCTTAGAATTTTGGGTGGGGTTTGTCTACTATTTTCTTCCAAAATCATCAAGGTCATGGAGTTAGTGTTTTTACTCTTAATCCGTTACTACATGTTCTTTTGCACAGTTGCATGCAATATAACTTGAGATAACATACACGTAGACTATAGGTGCGCTAGCCTTTTACTCAATTGAAGGTGAAGGTGAAATACCAAATATTCCAAGCTATACCTTTATAGTGTCAAATACCTAGGGTAACGGTCTCCCGTTTTACTATTAACTTTATTTCTAGGGATTGTAGTTATTGGGGCCACATCATCTTGTATTCAGTGGGATTGTCTGCTATAAATCCTCTTCTTCCGTTTCTCCTGATCAGCAGCTCTGCTCTTTACAGTTACATTGTCAAAAAGGACTCACCTGGGCTCACTGTTACAAAAATGGAGAATAAGATAGGCCTGCGGATTGTTCAAAATGGAGACATCGTCCTGAAGAAGGTTTTTGTCCCAGATGAGGATAGGCTACCTGGTGTCAATTCTTTCCAAGATACAAGTAAGGTAATGTGGACGTACTTCTCTGATATCTATCACTTATGGGCCTTGTATACTCTCCAGTTGTCTTCTGTCCAGATTTCTTAAGTTTGCAATATGGATCTTGCTTATAGCATATGCTCTAAAAAATTTTGATCGCTCTATCAATGAGCCAATATGGACTCTTGTAAAGCTGCTTGCTATTAGTTAAAACTCCTGGCTGTCTCCGAAGCATTCCTCGTCCTACCACACCTTCTTTATATAGGTGATAAATTGATCATTAAGGTAGCATTTGGTTCACAAAATAATATTGGTTTGGAATCAGGAATGAGACTTAAGAAGGTATGGGGTTGGGATCTCATTCTTGATTCATCTATTTGGCTCATTTGAGGCATGAAGTTGCCATTTCTTTTCTCTTTTCAATTGCGATTTTTTTATTCTTAATTCTTTGTCCCCAATTCACTTAGGATTTGTCAGTCACTACATTGTCTTGTTGACTCTCAGGAGTTGGTCAGAGTTTTAATGCCAAGTTTGCTTTTCAATAACTATTTTTCTCAAAGGTCTCTTGATCAATGTCTTATCTATGAAGCTCAATACTTGCAAGATAAGTATTGTATGTTTTGGATTCAAAGTCTGTATCTTTGAGGTCTAAGATTTATACATCATGACTGGATCAGCTCTCCTGCAGAGGGGAAAATGAGCAACTCAGCAAAGGTTTATGGAATGGGGGAAATATAGCATTTTTGTCTTCTCAGTTATTTGTGTTCTACTTATTTTTCTAGGAATATGGATGTGGTGTTTGGGCATGTCTTACCATACAGAACTACAAGTAAACTGTGAGATGATGGGTACAAAAGTGACCTAAATTACTCTGCGTGTTGTCTGCCTTGGTATCTGGTAAACCAAACAATCGTTCTTGGTGGATGGGCTGCATGAGTTATCGACCATTAACTTATTGCTCATTATACATGCCAGCAAAGTTTTTGGTTACGTTTATTCAGTGAATTTCAGCTGCTAAATGTGATCCTTTGGTGGATTGGAGAATGACCTGCTAGTAGGAAAGGGAAGGTAAAGTAGACCACAGAGGGAGAAAGTAGACCACAGAAAAGGCCAACACACTATTGGTTATACCATCATTCTTTTTCTCATGCTTGATGGTGGTAGGAAATTTCATTGAAGCTTACTTTAGTAATTCCATTATTTTCTTTGAGCTAACTCATTGCCCTTCATTATTCTCTCTGAAAGCAGGTTCTTGCAGTTTCAAGGGTTATGGTTGCCTGGCAACCTATTGGCATTTCGATGGGTGTCTATGACATGTGTCACAGGTATAATGAGAATTTATTGATCTGTGTATAAAATGTTAGCTTCATACTTAGCATAATTTGCCATTTATTCTGTCTATGAAGGTACTTGAAAGAGAGGAAACAATTTGGGGCACCACTGGCTGCGTTCCAAATAAACCAGCAGAAGCTTGTGCAGATGCTGGGTAATGTTCAGGCAATGTTTCTTGTTGGTTGGCGCCTTTGTAAATTATATGAGAGTGGGAAGATGACCCCTGGTCATGCAAGCTTGGGAAAGGTAAATTCTTCTTAAAATTACCAAGCATGTCTGATGTTTTTAAGACCAGTTTCCAATGAAAACTTCTCTATGAATATGTCAGTCATGGATAACCGTCAAGGCAAGGGAGACAGTTGCTCTTGGTAGGGAGCTACTCGGAGGAAATGGAGTTCTTGCAGATTTCCTTGTTGCAAAGGTTTGGTCCTTCATCCTAGTTTGCTGGATCTTGCCTTCGACACTCCTTTATTTGAATCTTACAGAGATGCTGTTTTACCTTTACATTGTTATGGATAACTATGGACTCGTCAAACATTATATCCTACTGACTGGAGCTACTTGTCCAATAATTGGTGGTAGACCAAACAAAAAAACATTATCCATTCATTATCACTCAATATGTTGACCGATTAAACCTATCCAACAGTTTCAATCCGTGTACACAAATGAGAATAGCAAAAGTAGAGCCTAATCTGAGTTAGGATCCATGTAATAGATATTTGTGCTAAAAGAATTTGTTTCTTCAATCCCCTTCTATCTTTTAAACGAAGTATCGGACAAAGTCAATTTATATCGAGTGATAACTGTAACCAACTACGTTTCTGGCGCCATTTGCAATGGATTTATGTTTCCTGGTCCCTCACTTCCACTTTCGGTGTACTTGTATCTACAATTTTGTTACTTGGGCTTGGCTTATGACTGTTATTGTACTAATTTCTTCTTCTCAAGGCCTTCCTTTCCACAGCATATCTCATTTTAACATATTTGGTCTCGTCAAATGTCGATTTTCAGGCCTTCTGTGATATTGAGCCTATTTACACATACGAAGGAACCTATGAAGTCAACACATTAATAACAGGCAGGGAAGTTACTGGTATTGCGAGCTTCAAACCTGCTGCAAGGAGCCGTCTGTAATGTAGGTGTTCTGATTTAGTTTCCTTTATTTTCTGCTCTGTACGTATCTGTTTAGTTTGAGCTGCTTGCATCTTATGATAAATGATCTTGCTGATATCAGAAGTGAATAAGAATGAGATTACAAGGCCTGAGCTGTCAAACATCTGACGTCGTTATCCTGAAAGCGACAACAGAAATCAGAACACTTGAATGGAGTGCCATGCGTGCGAAAGGTCAAGGTCAATCTGTCTTTGAATAGGAGCTGTTATAGTAGATCGTGTTGCTAAGTTGTAGTCCATTGTATGATATGGAAAGAAGCTATGGGATCTTAAGAGTACAATACGTCCAGCAAAACCAAGATACCCATTGGCCACTCCGAGACTTATAGCAATCGTTGTGGGTTTCTGGTTGTACAGGGTCAATGAAATAATTGTAGATTGTGGCAAATATGTAATGTGTAGTTGAATGGTCCTTTACGGTGGGGGAATTTGCGTTTTGCCATGTTTATGGAGCACTGAACTCCGGGTTTGTTGAATCGCTCATAGAAAAACAGTAATAATTGGAAATTTGGAATGGTTAAGTATTGACGTAAGTAATTTTTCATATTTCTAATTGCAGCATAAAACTACTAAGGGGAGTAGAATCACACAAAACTCCCTACTCAGTGATGGGCTAGAGTTTGGCAAAAAAAACTAGCCTGACTTTGAAATCAGCCTAATGACAGGATATGAAAAGGAAAGAGCAACAATGTAATTGACTCTTAACACTTCCCTAGTTTTAGTAAGCACAGCAGGCTAAATATTTCAGCTAATCTCACACAACAGGTAAAGAATAAAGAACAAGGGACTCAACAGGTCCAAAAGCTGAAGGCTTAATTCTATTTTCATCAAAGTCTGACTGATATAGCCTATGAGGTTGTCTTAAATAGACTACTCGAGGGAGTAAAATACATACAGAGCTAAGATAGTAGACTGACACTTCAGGGAATATCCTCAACCTGAAATAGTAAAGAGTACAATACTAGTGTCAAGGAACAGTCTCAATTTGAGCTAGTATTGTACATTCAGAAAAGCAATAACATAGTGTATATACAAGAGTGTCTTCTAGCTATTTTCAGTAAGCTTATCCTTAGGGTGGGTGCAACGGCTACTAGTCTTGGTTGGTGTAGAAGTGGTCCTGTGGTCCTGCAACTGCTGCTCAGACTAACCAACAAAACAGGCTGTAGAAATGTCATTGTTGATGGTGGTTCTGAAATCATTGGCTCTCTTGTCTCCTGTGACTGAGCTTGACTTCCTTCGTGGGTGTGGTTAGGACGATCACCTTAACTGATTTATCACACAGTCACAAGTGTAATTGGACCTATTGATAACTCAGAAGTTGCACATTGCACTAACAACCTTTGCACTAGTAACACCTATGGACAATCAGACTGAAAAAGCTTGTATTTGTCTGAGATTACTCTTCCCCTGGCTCCTCTATGGTTAGGAGCACTAGCAAGTTTCCTGCAGAACTTTTTATGCCTAGTAAGGATTGACTGAACTGCAAGGAATGAGTAGCAATGACATGTTGCCCTGCCTTATCAGAAGAATCACAATTTCCTCTGCACATCATAAGTCCATTGTGACTGTCTTGTTCTGTGTTGCTGTGATCACCTTGTTCATTGTTGGACATGTCTTCTGTAGCTCCCTCTGCACTAATACTGTGGCAAATTGGCGAGGATAAGAATCACGCTAAGCATGAAAAGTTAAGTTTTCATTCGTTCGGGAGAACCTGTAAACTAGCATTGGAAAATTTTGACATGGCAAGGACCAGAAGAACCCATTCGAGACGTCTTTTGATGGGGAATTGGAGATATGCTTTGGTCATTCGGCAGGACAAGAATGTGAACTTTATTATTTGTGTGTTAAGGCATTTCTTTGGGATAGTTTTCATTTTTCTGCTTTATATGCTAAACAAGATTAACAACCCAGTAAGTTATCCAGGAGGTCAGAATGTGCCTCATCCTGTGAAGCTTACTGAGTTGCGATCGTGTTTTGCGTTTTGTTTTGTTTCCGGGAGACTGTTGGTATTTTTTGTTAGTGCGGTCTGCTTCACCAGTTTACTTTAAAGTTTAAGATGCATAGTCTTATCCTATCCAAACTGTTTTGGGTTCAAGAAGGGATGGGGAGGCTGGAGTTTTCAATTCTTCCCCAAAAGTTACTAGACAAAACATAGCTAAACTGAAGGCCTCCGACTACTGTGTCTACTGTAAAACCATGAGCTCCAGATATGAACTGACAAGTGTGGTCAAACTCAGGAAGTGTTGCCTCATTTGAGAAGGCCAAGTTCTCAAATTGTTCTAGTCCTTGAATGGGTAGTAATAGATGATGTGCATGGTACTCATAAAAAGTACTAGATGGTACATTTCTAGATTCAAAACTTATCAAAAAGGGAACTGAACAAATATCACTGGTAACTCATGAACTTGATGGTCTGCGTAATTTATTTGTACCTTCTGCTTGCGGTGAGAAACCTGCAATGAGAAAGCTCGAGTTATTGTGGTGTCCTCCAAAAATGGCTATTTAAGAATATTTCGCGTTGAATGCCTCAGATAGTAATGGAATTCCATGATAGTAGTCATGTAGATATTCTGTGTTGCAGTGTACCAGTGTTTATCCTGGGTGTGCACTCTGCTTGACATACTTGATTCCTCAGCGTTGTGTGTCGTTCATAACATGCGTGCAACACGCTTAACTATAGATCTCACGCAAGCAGGAAGCAGTAAAGCTGTAAGAGGATCTTATTGGGTTCCATACGATTGACATCTACAGCAGAGGATTAGAGGAAACTACAGACTTCAAACATCCAGAACCCCAGAAATTGCTCGATCGACACACCTTGTGAGCGGTTTACTTGTGATTATGAGAGGAATACGGAAGCACGCATTAAACTATAATCTGGAAGAAAACAGAGAATAGTCGTCCTACTCAATGAGGATACTTGTTAGACCATGTAATAGAAAAAGGGAAGGAGAAACTCTGAGGTTATTGATAACAACAAACACAGGCGCTACACACAAGGTTAACGTGTAATGGCACCCAGTACCCACGTATCTCACTGATGTGGGATGAGACTAGACAGAACATTGGGACAATCTGCGTTTCATTGAAGCAAAAATCTTTTATATGGAGCTGATTTTGTTGTAAGCCTAAGCTTCTGGTATTTTTGCTCACGTCACTGTGGGTGTATGTAGATATGATCGAACATACGTCCTTTTATTGACAGCTACGTATTCGTATCGCAAATTCGGAAGTCTCAATACCGGTTTCTGGCGAGGATACCAACATACCTTATACCTATAACAGACAACTTCGCTACCTCATCTATTTAAAAACGCAGCTAGAAATACTCTCTAAAGCACACAAAAGTGTTTAATAATAACACTAACTGGTATTAAGTTCCTATGAACGAAAGAAGCTTGATTGAAATGTGCTCATCTTAATCCTCTCCTCTCAGTTAGATTATCTCTCTGCATCCCAAAGCTCCTCATGCCCTGCTGAAGCCGGATAGCAGCTCCCAGAAACTTCAAACACTGTGCTGGGGTTAGAATCTCCGCAGCTCTCTCAGCTGTTGTCACCCTCAACGAGTCCGCAGTGGCCACCACCAGTTCAAGCGCCTTCCTCAGCCCCTCGATCGGCTCACTTGACATCATGCTGAAGGACTGTTCCTCAGGTAACCAAGCAGCCTCTCTTATGGCTTCCATCACAGATGGTGCTGCAGCACTCTCTTGTACCCTCGCTAGCTCATCTGCCACCAATTTTTCTTCCACCCTTGTCTCTCTTTTCAACCTGCTAGCACAGTTGCAGAATGAAAATAAAGTGATGTATTAAGGAAATCTTACTAGTGCGGGATCAACTGTAGTTCACATGGTTTCTAAAGATATGTACTGCGGCTACACAGACTCTCTTAACTTCAGGTTGTGTTTAAAAACTTCTTCATACTGACCCTGATGACATCATATTATATAAGCGATACATAAAACAGTACAATAATTTTGACAGGTGGAAAGTTTTTTTGGAGATTACGGACAACCCGTTTCAATTAATCTGCAAGAAATCGCCGATACAAGAATGAAGCATTGAAGGGGAAGAAGAAGGCATTGAAGGGAAAAAGGAGGAGGAACTGCAATGTAAAATAAACTTATATGTATTTTAAACGACAATATATCAAATTGGGAATACAACAGTGTGTTAAAATTCTGAGCGAGAGCTTTGCTACCCTAGTAGTCTTACCGGCCTGGCTCAAATTCGGACTAAACCTGATGTTGACAACCAAAAAAAAAAAGGACAATCATACTACAACTATTAATTTCTTCCAATATTTTATCAATTCCAGTTACGTTCCTTTCTTTTTTAATTTTCACCATCTAGTTTAGTCCGGATTCGAACCGAGTAGGACATTAGGGCAGCAAAGCTCTCCCTCTGAGTTTTAACACCGCTATCTGTTGCATTATCAATTCCAATTCTTTTTAGTTGTCTCAATGCCTAAATCGAGTATTAGTTCCATTCAGGATTAAAAGTTTTGTTACTATTCAAAGGATATAAGCTTAGTATAATTATCCAGAGAGTCAGATAAACTCTAGCATGTAATCGTTTCTTTACTATTGACAAAAAAAACTCTCAATATAACAGTCGACATTGTGTTCAGTTTAACTCCACAAGTTTCAATGAAAAGAACAGTCGGGCCATTTACCACACAATCTATACCATGCTCTCAGGAGTATCTGCTCTCACCTATATTTCTTGTACATTTTGTCATTTTTCTTGACATTTTCAGAGAAAAGTACAAGAAAAACACCAAATGGTACAAGAAATCTAGGTTGAAAGCACCGGCTCCGAGAGCACCTAATAATTTATCCATTTAACATACCCCAATCATGGATAAGACAAATGTTATCTAATTAACTTGGCCCCATTTTTTGAACCAAATTCATCATTACAATGAATTAAATTAAAAGGAAAGCAGACCATGAACAAGCTTTAAAAAGTTGAACTATCCTATCCAAAAAAAAAAAAAGATTGTTGGTATTTTAAATAAATTACGGGTGTACTAGCGCAAATTATTACTGTATTTAATTGAAATGAAATTTTTGGTTAAATTAATCTTAATCTAGATGAACTGAACTAAGATGGACTAGTGAATTTATTTCATGTGAGCAAAATAGACATGAATACATAATGCGACACCTCAATACCTCATGTACTAAAATATAACTCCACCTGACAATCGACATAGCTGTTGTAGGCGCTCCTAAGAAAAATGGCGCTTAGTCCAAACATAACTGGAAAGTAGAAAATACTCCTTCCGTATTCCGTGCCATCGAATTCATTACCTTTACAAGTTACACGTGAGGGGTATCGGAACAAAGGTAAAGAATTGGAGGAGAGGTAGGCCAGGGAGTAAATAAGAGTGAAAGACTGAGAGTAGGAAAAGGAAAGCACAGATATGACTGCAGTAGTGTGGACCAGGTGTTTGCCGAGGTGCCGACAACCGGTGTGACGTACGTAGTAGTACTACTTGCAAGTTGCAACATTGCCTACCTGATGGCCAGCTTAGTTTACATCCATTATACATTTACACGACGATCAACTATAGCGCTACACGATCCAATCTAAGATTAAACTACACAATTTTTATAGAATTTCGTTTTAACTTATCAGCTTGTTGGCAAGACTACTATAAATATTGAGTAACTGCATAATATTGCAGTTTTATGTGGCACCCATTTTTGGCACTAGACCACTATCTAAGCGTTGCATTTTATGTACAAGTGGAACCCTTTTATTTTTATTTTTGAGAAGATGTACAAGTGGAACCTATAGAATAGGATGATGGCATAGAAAATGGTTAGTATCAATAACACTCCAGCATTATCTAGAATAACGTGGTAAGGTTTGTCAGCAGGGTCTTGAAATAATTTAACATGTCATTTCATAATTGATCAAACAAACGAACTACGGATGTCTAGGTAATAAGTGAGTGGGTGAGTGAGTGAGTGAGTGAGCACCTGTCAAGGGCCTGAGTTTGATTAGGGGAGAGGTCATGGATGGAGTCCGATATGAGTTGGAGAAGAACGCCAGGACGGAAACCGGCAATCCACAGGAAGGCACACTCAAAGGAGGAGCACCAAGTTGGCGAGAAGAGGCAGAAAACATTTTGGTGTGCGGCACGCGACTTGTGCTCATAATACTCCTCGAAGTGGCCCAGGGTACGTGCTATGAGCTCCTTAGCCTCTCTCTCGGACGCCTCGCCGCCATCACCGTTGCTCTTCTCTCGTGCCACCATGGCCGTAATCTCCTCTAGGAGTTGATCCTCTTGGCGATACCACCCCTGAAGGTTTCCCCCGATGGAATATGAAGAAAGGGTTCTCCTACTGCTGCTTTCTGGTCTAGTTCCACTTGGCATGTTGTTGTTTATTTTGCCTGCTTGGAGTGGAGGTTAAATGTGGAGGTATTGAGCCAGGTAATGATATGAAATTATTTGTGCATATCCTCCCTATCTACAATTGAGGAGAAATGTAGACGGGGTAGGACTGTAGGAGGAATGGCTTGGAGAGAGATTGCTTATATTTAAAGGGGCGTACGTAGCAATATCATGCATGAAAAATTGTGCAAGCCGCAAGGGCAAGAAAAGGAACAAACTACATCCTGCTATTGGATAAAAATGGTAGGACTGAAAATGACTCGTTAGTTACCAAGTGTACAATGATGGAGCCATTTACGATAGACGTGCACTGTGACTGTGTTCATGTTAGTGATCATGTTTCGAAATTGTTATTTTTTGAAATAATTGATATAAATAATTTAACTATGCCTAAACAAACAACAACAATCTCACCTAATAACCTATATACTAATATTACTAAGATTACATATGTATACACTGATGGTCTTTGGTTGACCGGCGGCAGAATCTCCGGGTGAGAGTTAATGACATGGCATTTTTTTTAGTTGACAATTTATGACATGTCATTCTTTTACTTTATTTCATGTATTAAAAGCATAGGTGGAGAAAAAAAAAAGAAAAAAAGCTAACAAACAACTTTTAACCTCCACCCTTACCCAGCCCTCCCCTGTAGGCTTCATCAAAATCTAACCCCTTTTCCCCTTTCTGGTCAACATTACATTGTTAAGTCATCATTATCTTAATGTAGCTTCTAAAAAACGGCGACTTCGTTGAAGATGCACTCTATGGACATGGTGAAGCATATATAGTTTATGTAGGTAGATTTCTTCTTTTATTTATTATTGGGTAAGGGGAGAAATTATTGGATAATCGATTACGCAGGTAGACTTCGTCGTGGTTGCTCTTGGGTCGCAAGGGTAGCTTTTTGGTCATGGGCGCTGCTGTTGGAGATCGTAAGGTAGGTCGTCCACTAGCAGGATGGGCAGGCGGGGCTGGTCGGTACGAAGAAGGGATGGTCAGTTGGTGGCAGTGCGATGTGCATGGAAGAGGGTGCTGGTGCGTAAATTGCTCATGTGGTATGGTGGTCATAGAGTAGGTAGCGGGTGTTGGGTGGGGTTGTATGATTGATTAAAGTGTGGGATTGAGGGGAAGGGGTGGTTGCGGTTATGTTATCGGGGACGGGGATGGGGTGGTTGTGGGGGTTAAAATCTGTGAAGAATTCAAGGTTGTACATAGAAATGTTGTGAGGAAGAAGAAATAAAGAGGGAAGAAATTTAATGGAGGAAGTAGGGAAGCAGAGGAGAAGGGAAGCAGCTAGCAGGGGAAGAAAAGAACAGGGAAGGAGTAGATTTGGGTGTTCAACAAAAAAAGGAAAATAAAAATAAAGGGGTTGTTTGATCCTACTCAGCATCCATCTAAGTTAAAGAGAAAAACATAAGCCATGTATGAAAAAAATGATCGGAGATTCCGTCGTCGGTCAACTAAGGACCATTACTGTATACATACTTAATACTTAGTAATACTAGTATATATGTCGTTAAGTAGGATTGTTGTTGTTTGTTCTGGCATAATTTGGATTATTCATATCATTTTTTCCTTTTTTTTTGGTGAATATCATAGAGTTCAGGAATTTAGAAAGATATTCCGAAGCCGAAATTAATCAGAAGTCTAGGTTTGTGATTGAGCTTAATCAATGAACCTACACCTTTACATCGTTTAACACGAATGTCTACTGAAGTTGATTAAAGCATGGAATTATGGAAGATATGTGAATTTATTTACATTTTTTTGGGATATTTCCTTATGTCACCCTGAGCTTTTGCGTTTTTCTTATATTGTCCCTGTTTTTCTTATATTGCCCCTGTGTTTTTCGACTTTTTTATGTCACCCTGAGGTCTGTGTTTTTGGTATTTATTGGATTATATTGGATGGAAAACTAACAGATGTTAGATGAGATAATTAGTGTGTATATACTGCAAGATTAAGTAATGAGATTAAAAAAAAAAAACTTCTCATTCTCATAAACCCCTGCTTCCCCCACTCCCCTTCA
>CAAKMY010052956.1:7823-29361 GCA_901111285.1 Corrigiola litoralis
CCGCAGCACGGCCCACTAGTGTCCCGAAAACATCGCTCACGAATACCGAGGTGCGTGTAATTACGTGCATCTAATTTGATTCGTATGATCACATTATGAATGCATCATTTATTTTACAGGTTAACAGAATAAAACTAAAACGGAAAAGAATTTCCGAAGATGAGTAGAAAACGAGGCAGAGCAGCAGTGGTAGTATTGGGCGACATCGGTCGCAGTCCTCGAATGCAGTATCACGCCCTTTCTCTCGCTCGCCAGGTACATTTATACTGTTTTTTTAATTGATCACGAGGTTCGGGGTTAGATTCTTATCCAGCGACTTTCTGCGCGCCTTTCATACCAAAAACAATCTTTGTGCTGGGCGGCGTAACTAGGATTTTTTCTTAAAGGGAGTCAATTGAAAATTTTCGATCTTTACGGGGACCAAGCAAAAAAATTAACAATTTTAAAACAAATTCTTTAAAATTTGTCAAAAAAATAAAAGTTGGTGGCGTTCATGCTTCGACAATGTTTGGCAAAAACAGAATAGAACGTAGTTGAAAACTGAAAAGGTAGCTGGATTTGATGAGGTGACTTAATTTTTAAGCTGAATGAAATTTCATGTAGCTTATTATTCGAGGTAGTTGAAATTTTTAATTAAGGTAGTGACACCAAACGACCTTAAAATTTAAGCTAGCTGAACTGTCGGTCAAATAAGACAACCTAGTCAAATAAGGTGACTAAAATGCCTTACCAAAGCAGGAATGAATTTTAGGTCGAGTTGATATTTGGGAAGGTTTGATCGAGAAGTAAATGTTGTTTGTGTAGGAGATGAAGTCTGATAAATCTCTGAACATAAGACTCGAACTTGAAGGTATGGGAGATATGTTTCTGGTGTTTAGGAGGTTGAAGTTAGAACTTTGAGGTCGAGAGCATGGCGCCATTAATAGAACTAGTAGACTTTTTAACAACTACAGTATGGATTTCGTTCTACGCTAGGTTTGGGGTGGTCCAAGTTATACGCAACCTTACCCCTAACTAATCTAGGAAGGTTAGTGGAGAGACTGTTTCCGAAAGAGCAGCAAAAACATTTTGTACGGCAACAAATTAGTATGTTATTGTGAAGGCAAATAAGTGGTGTTGTGAGAGTTATACACAAGAACGCATCTTGCATCATAGTAGTAAACTAGTAATGAGAGGGTGTAATCCCAAATGATTTGCGCAAAGTTGCATTTTCTTTGACTTCAAATTTATCCCTTTTTGTTTAGGCACAGCAGCATAGCATAAGGATATAATCACTCTAAGTTCTCCATAGAAGGAGTTTAGCAAAATAGGAAACTGAAAGGGTGGGAGTGTTTAGTTTTTGGTCTTAGCTAGCCGAGCAGGCTAACACAAGCGTCCAAAACTCCAAATCATAAGCTTCTTTATTTTGGATCAATTTGTAGTTCTGTACCTTGTCTGTGAGATTTCAGATACTTTAGTGCTTTACATTGCGTCTTTGACCTGTTTTTTCTCTCTAATTATATTTTTTATATGTCTGCTGAGTGATGTGTAACTCTCTGTATTTGTAGGCATCTCTTGAGGTGGACATTGTTGCATATGGAGGTATATATTATACATGAAGCTGTTTTGATATTGGTGTATTTGTGGTTGTTTCTGGGTGGTTTGCATCTGGATCCTTTCTTCAGCTCGCACGGTTGTTCTTAAAACCTCAGATTTACATCAGCTTCTTTCAGGTCTAGATGATGGTGTAGCATTTTTGAGACTCATCAAACACATTAGACACATATTGTTATACATAGGAATTTTGGAGAAGTTCCCAAAAGTTCTTATGAAAATACCTTGTAGAGTTATACACATGATTCAGGACTTCTAAGCAAGGATATGAAAGCAGCAAGTTGATAGGAAGAATAAGTTATCTTTTCTCTGTCTCACGCGGTCATGCCCCTAGGGAATTCGCTTTAGTTTCATTTGAAAGATGTGAGAAAGCGTAGGGTGTATTGCACTGAGACTAAATATCTCCTGATTGTGAGCATTTGTAAAGCCTTCATATTACAGATTTCAGCTGGAAGGTTTCTTAGATTTGATGGATTCGTTTAGTTGATGAGATGAGGGACTATCCATTATTAAGTAGAGGGGACGAGGTACTTTTGTGTTTGTCATATAGTGGAGATGATCATGTTCTTTCTTATAATAGTTAAAATGTAATTGTCTGTTTCTTTTCATTAAGTATTGTTGGAGAAGGGCTAGATCAGACACGTAGTCTCCTGAAAGAATCTAATTGATTTGTGTGGAAAAAGTTGATAGATGCTATGCAGACAGGACCTTTGATTTATGTGTACTGCAGTTACTGGATAATGACCTATCTCATCTTTATTTAATTGTTATTTACATGCTAGGAAAACATCTTTGGCTGTAGGAGGATGAAATGAGGTCATGTTGAACTAGGGATAAGTTTTTAAGGGAGAGGAGATAAGGGCAGAAAGTATGAAATGATCGATTGATTTTTAATGTTTATGAGAGAAATATCAGTACAGTAGTACACAACATTACACTACGCCAATTCTTTCAAAGAGGCTCTTTCACAAGTGGGGTAAGAGGAGAGGGGGGGGGGGTTGTGTATGCACCCTTACCCTGTAATAGCTATCATAAGGAGGCTGTTTCTAATTGACCCTTGAGATAATGTGTATTATTCATATGATAGTAAATTATAATTGAAGGTTAGAAGATCTTATAAGCCATTTAGCATTTTAGTTTTAGTACATTATGAGAGAAATACTAGTCATAAGCTAAGTTAAATTTTTTTCCCTCTTTAGCATGTTAAGCGCTTCGAACTAATATTTTTGAGCGAGTAGGGGTCAGGTTAAATTCAGGTTTACATTTGTTCGGATGTGGTTTCGGTGGACTTGCGTCACGTCGGGTTTTTTGTTAATAAGTTTGATGTAAACATCTAATCACTATTACTTAAATCAATTTCCTGTTGGGTCTAATTGACTAGGTCGAGTTGGGATCTTTTCTTTTGTTGTTACCCACACAAATAAGCAGGGTTAAAAAGGAGCCTTCAGTTCCCAGATTTCCTTGGTAGGATAAATTTTGTAAGAAGTCCTTTTGAGAAGGCTACAATTGATGTTTTAAAATGACACAATCATCCTACCATTTTACCATCTCGAGGAATACTCCCATAGTTTGTTTTGTAAAAAAAGCCATCTATATGTCATGTTTACTTGGTTTGTTATACAGAATATGCTGTTCAAGCATTCCATTTTGTAATTGTCATATAGGTAGGGGAGCAATTGAGAATCTCCTTCTTGTGAGTACCGGTGCATTTCCACTCATAGTTCTCAAATGCTTATTGTTTTTACATGATGTAAAAGGTGAAATTGCTTCTGCTGGATGCTAAAAAGTTAAAAAGATTGTATTTTAACTTTCTTAAATTTTGAACAGAATGATTTCTTTATCATACAGCCACATCATTTTATCATGTTCCTTTGGATAAGTTGGCATACAGGAAAGCAACTACAATTGCCTCCAAACTGAGGGTTCCTCCCAATATAGCAAATATCTTTGGACTCTTATTCCATGACTCCACCTTACAAACAGTAACCTTTCTAATTGAAACAATTTTAAAGAAAATTGGAAGTTTGTACCTTTCAGAGCTCGTTTGTGCACTACTACGTACATGTCAAGCCAAAATAAAACCCTTCAGTAATTCTTAGTGGTGAACAAGTGGATGACTTGGAATGGTGCACACATAAAGAATTGGATGTCCAAGTGATTACGCCATGAGATGCAAAACACCTTTTTCATTCCACCTTCCTAAACCTTTAGTGCCATGTTTAGAGTACGACATTCTTCCATCATGCCTTGTCATCATTAGCGAACCACCAGCAGCACTTTACTTCAAATGTCCCTGTTGTGGTGACTGGTGCTTAGGGCCTTATACCATGGGACCTTCCTGCCTAGGGATCACATATTCTCCTGGTTAACCCATGAAACCCCTTATGTGTGTTCCTTTTTAGCGCACAAGAATTTATTTCGTCAAATTTTTAAATCTACAGTTGCTTGCAGTGTATAAAAAGGCATGAGGCGCATCGAGGCGATAGGGTACTTGGAGCCTTAAGGTGAGGCATCGACTGAAGGCACTCACCTTGGCGAAGTGAGTCACAAAGCATTTGAAGTATTCTTAGTTGCTCACCCAAGACCTAAAATTGAATCCTTGTTAATATGTGTCTTCATCTCTAGCCACTTGTTCCCGGTTTAGTATCTTATCTTGTTCAATAGTAAGGTCATTTGTGTCACCATCTTCATCCAGTTTCCCAGTTACAGGGTCCTTTGGTGATAGTGTTGTGGGGCATCATGGGTTTTTAAGGTTAAGGTAAAATATTAACAATAGAGAACATGCAAAAGCCATTATTTTCCTATGGCAACACCTTACTCGCTTTAAGGCTCAGTCAAATCACATTGTAGCAAGGTTAATTATTTCCCTTTCGGAAGGAGCATTATGATATTGTCGTTTACAACATCATGAACAGTCAAATTTCATGAAAAGCTGTATTGGACTAAAGAGTAAAGATAACTGCTCTTATATAATAGTTTTTTCCTTTTTAGCACATACTCAATGTTGATCCTTCTCACAACTTGTTTTGGTTAACATAAATAAGTGGGTGCTGATTATTACCGAGTGGTAAAATCTAACAATGACTTTCAAACTGTTGTTCTTTAGTTCTGTTGTTAAATGCCGTCTATTGTTGGTGCTAGTTTATTTTAAGATGTCTTTCTTTCCCTTTGCCGGAAGGTCTTAGTTTTGTAAAGCATGATCCAGTGGTACTTTACTCATTCGGTCAACTTGAACCTTTGTAGGTTCTGATCCACATGCTGCTATTCTGGAGCATCCTTCTATTCATATTCACAAAATGGTAGCAAACTTTGGGTTGTGCTTTATTGTACATTTCAGTGTTGACTGTCCCTTATTCTTATGTTCATTTCCCTTGATTTTACAGGCACAATGGCTCAAATTTACTCAAAACCTACCCTGGGTACTTAGTTGTTTTATGCTTCTACTGAAGCCGTTGTTTCAGTTCATCGTGCTCCTTTGGCATCTTTGTGTTAAAATTCCAGCTCCAGATATTTTCTTGGTACAGGTGAACATCTGCCCAAGCCTGATGCTTAATTTAACATTTAATATTCTTGTCTAGCCTAATGTCAATCTTGAAGAAATTATTTGGCTCATCTCAATGCTGCGTCGAGCAGAATGTAATGAGAATTCAAAGGGCTTTTCTGTGATGTTTTTAAGTCTCTGTGAAGCAAAAGCAAGAATCAACTTTCTTAAAGCAACTCTTCTTGGTTTCAAGTTTTCTGTGACAAGCTCTCGGAACTAAGAGGCTTTGTAAAGTGGCAATAGTTTTGTCTTTAACTACCTTATGCATACATGTAGTTAATAATCGAGCAAAACCACAAACTGTTTATTGTGAAGACGAACAAGCTCTAAAGCTTGTTTAGGTTTGTTGTTAATGCAAGCTTATTGTCATAATTGTGCTTTCCTCACTTGTTCTCGTTATATCTAATAATGTGAATTTTTTTTCATGAAAGAATCCACCATCTGTTCCGACCTTGATGGCTGTTAAATGGGCGAGCTGGATGAGGTCTTCTGTGTTCATAGTGGATTGGCATAACTTTGGATATACTTTGTTAGGACTTTCTCTTGGTAGAGGGAGCCGCTTTGTGGCAGTATATCGCTGGTAGCACCCTGACTGCCTGCTTATCTTCAAGCATGCTCTTACCATCATTGTATATATAACTTGTGATTGTCTTATTTTCGAGGTTGGAGAAGCATTATGGACAGCAAGCAGATGGCTCTCTTTGTGTAACTAAGGCAATGCAACATGAGTTGGCTCAGAATTGGGGAGTCAAGTAAGATCTTCAGCTGTGTTTTCAGCCTACTTGCAGATTAAAGAGTGTGTTCTCTTATGACGTTAAGTTTTATTGTGTTTTTTTTGATGTAGTGCCATGGTGTTGTATGATCAGCCTCCCGAATTTTTTCATCCTGCATCATTTCAGGAAAAACATAGAGTGAGCTTGCTTCTCCTCCTCATCTAGTGCGCACTTTTGCTTGTCTGTTGTCAACTTAATAGTTTTCTACTATGTTTTGCAGATGTTTCTTAAAATGGACAAAGAGCTTAGACATTTTAAAGGCATTCGAGATTATATAAGCCATGGTAAGGTGCAGACTTCGATCCTTTCTTTTTCCCCTTTTCTTGTGGCAAAGTTCAAGTGACACAAGCAGCGTTTTAAGCGCCAGAGTTTCCCAGGATGCAGAGACGTGAGAACAGATGATGTGCATGATACTCTGTTTACTACCATTACTGAAGCTGGCGTTGTTGAGAAGTCTAACCGACCGGCTCTTATTGTTAGTAGTACTAGCTGGTGAGCTCGGTCTGCCTGTTTTTTTATTATTTATTTTATTTTAATCTTTTAGCATGTTGATTTTTAATACAATACAAGGAGATTTCTCCCTTTAATTGCTGCTGGCCTGTCACCCCATTGTTTGTAACTTGATCACCTATGGCTGGAAAGATGTATGCATCCTTACATTACATGTACTATTGTAAAGAAAAGGCTCTTGAGCCATACTCTTGCAAGTTGTTATGGCCTATTACCCCACTGCCTGTAACCAGGTGGTTCCTTGTATCTTTAATCGCAAGAGCATCAAACTAACCTACTAATACAGTAAATTAGAAGTGAAAGTTTACATTAATTCAAATCTGTTGGAAGTAGGTGACCCAACTCTTAGAAATAAATTTTCAGAATTAATGTTAGGCTCTCCAATAGTTAGTGACCTTTGTGTTTCCATGAGTTACACTTAAGTTAACTGTGTAAATTAAATGCATTGACCTTTTGGAGAGTATTCTAAGGTAGTTTTAAAATTTTAAATGAACTGCATATCATGTATGATACAAGACAGATACATAAGAAATTAATCAAAAACTTCTACTGAAAATCCTTCAAATCTGGCTTCCAGGAGCTCTGTGAGGCATATTATTAATTAAATCCCCTTTGATGCAACAATTTATCTTGTACTCTCCTTCATTAAAAAGCCAACAAGTCCATTGCTATCTGATTCAAAAAAAGTTCTAATTTGAGACTCTTTAGATTTTGTTGAGAGTATATATTCTGTGAATTAATTAATGGTAACAGTGTAGTGTAGACTATAGCTTTGTGCGTGCACTTTTATGTTCTTGCAGTTAGAAAGAGGGAGGTGGGGGGTTGTGGCATTGACAGAGTTAACAAAATCTATTGCCGTGGTGTATGTTGTTTGCAGACGACATTGTTCTAGTAGCTACATAAGGGAAGGGGTGAAATATCTGTTAGAATTTTGTAGAGATACATTAGACTTGAAAGGTCTCAGATTAAGTAAAAGTTTAAACTGAGTATCTAAAATGCAACTTTGGAGGTAGCACTAGTGTCCAGTATTTGGAGGTCAAAATTGGGGCAAATATTGTATCAAAGATGGATTGCTCTAGATAAATAGGATCTTTAGTTCAATCAAATGGTGACACCGGCAAGGATATCATTCATTGTGTTAATAGTGGTTGGCAGAAATGGAGTGCATCAGGAACGTTGTACGATGAGAAAATGCCGACCAAGCTCAAGGGTAGGTTCTATCATGCGGCTAGACGCCCAAACTGTAATGGATCTTCTCTATGGCACCAAATGTTGCAAATGAAACAAGCACATGTTTAGACACTGGTAGCAAAGACGAGGAGGATGCTGCGTAGCATGTGTGACTAGTGACCACACCAGATTGGATATAACTAGAAACAAAGTGATAACAAGTGAGGTAGATGTGGCTTGTATTGACGATGCATTATGTGAGAGAAGACTAATTGCAAGTGAAGAGGTGTGGAAAAGATTGTTTTGACTAATTGCAAGAGAAGAAGTGGTAGATCCAAGAAGAATTGGGGTAAAGACATTAGACAAGATTGGGCACAACTTAAGACAAAGACATGGCCTATGACATGGCCTATGACATGCGTAGTAAAATCAAAACATCTCGCTTAATACACAAGTTTTGCAATTTCTAAACCAACTTTTTCATAGAAAATGTTTTTCTGGGTCTTTCTTAAACATTCTCTCTACCAGTCACTCTAGATTAGTTAGGGCTAAGAAGCGGCATCCATATTGTTATCGTGGGTCTTTGTATGGAACTTCTTAATGTTATTGTAAACATAATTCTCATAGCTTTCTTTGCTGTGTTTCATAAAGATAGAAAGCTTTGAGCACCAAAAAGGAAGTGATCGAGCGATGACACCGAGGATGTGGGCTTGGAAACCTTGTCTAAGAAGGCTAACCTTACTTCGGAGTTAAGCGTGGATGGCCTTCAAGGTCTTGTGGCCATTGATAGAAAGAAGTGGTCAATCAAGGACGGTTAGGTCATTTTGCGAATCTTTAAGGAAATGCCCTTTTAGTTAAACAACCTTTATTGCGATAGCACCAAATCAATCACCATCGCTATCTTCAAATCGTCAAAAGCAGATCAATCAAAGAAATTGAAAAGCCAATTATGATCCAAGCCACTGTAGTAGATGCACATGTTGTCCACTTAGTCGGCCTAGAATTCTTCGTTAGGTCTTCTTTTTTTCAGGATTTCATCAAGGCTTCTTGGAGCCTTTTGTTCATCCTTGTAAGGGACTCCCCACCAATGACTTTGTCATCGGCTATAATACGAATATTTCACTTATTAAGAATTATTCCCTGAATATGTAGCCACTCTCTCCTTACCGGACCGAGGCCTTTTGTACCGTGTTCATTTCTCTCCTTCAGTGGGGAATGATCATTGTAAGGATGACAAGGTTAATCGACTCACATGAAAAGACCGTCTGAGGAGGAGGTTAGGAGGAGTCTGGAGGACACTCTTTGGAATGAACAAGATCTCCGTGAGAATGAGGTAGTTGGTAAGAGTATAAATTCTAATTTCAAAACTCTAATCCCAAGAAGGATGGGTGTACAAAGGTGAATGATTTCGGTTCCATTAGTTTACTCACGAGTCTTAAGATTTTAGCTAAGGTGCATGGCATGCTATTGGTTAATGTGCTATCTTCGACAACTTCAGACCCTTAAATTGCATTATCGTGGGATGCAAAATACTGGATGCGACTCTTATTGCTAATGAAACTATAGATGGCGCTTGAAGGAACTGTGTGTGGTCTTCACATTTGACTTGGAGATAATTTCAGACAGTGTGTGTTGGCTTATGTGGATGAACTTTTGGAGAACAAAGGTTTTGTGGCTCTCTAAAGATAGTGGATGAAGGATTGTGTATAGAATGCCTACTTTCCGTCCTTTGGCACTGGTGTCCGAAGGAAGTAATTCACTTCACAATAGGGGGAGGGGGAGGGGGAGGGGAGTGGGTTCCACTATCCCCTTTGCTGTTCACATTGGTAGCTCATGTTCTTCGTACAATGTTTCATCAGGTTACACGCGTGTTAGTGAGGGAAGTGGTGTTGCCAGGTTTTCCTATTACAAACCTTAGCTTGTAGATGTCACGATCAACTTAGCTAAACGTGCATTCCTGGGATTAGTGTGGGGTTGGAGCTTCTAGCAAAGACGGCAAGTTTCATGTTTGCTTGCTTCTTAGTCTTTCTTTAGGTGGAAATCCATGGTCTATGGTCTTTTGGGATCTTACAGAGGTCGTGTTTGTATCAATCCAACTACCTAAATAGGTCAAAAGTCCTTGATCCAAACCCGTTAACTTCGTGTTGTGTTTGTGCCGTGTTCTAGAGTTATCACTTATTGTTAGGCTCTATTGTAAAATCCCATTAAATTTTAGGGTTGGGTTTTTAACTTTTAAATGGGGCCAAGATTCATGTGAAGGGGGTGTAAACAAACTGAGTCGAGAAACAAGTTTTGACTAAGTTTTTCATTCAAGCTCATTTTTCTACTACAATGAGAGAGTATCGAGCTTCTTCACAATTATAATTATTGAAAGATGTATTTGACAAATACATGGATCTCAAATGTGTCTGAGTTAGTTATAAATAATTTAACATGTGAAGTCTTTTCTACTAGTAATGCCAAAGACGATTGAAATATAGTTATTAATTCACATGTAAAATTTAGGTGACATCAAAATATGGAAGTTTACATGATTTTTTTAATGGAGCTATTGGCAAAAATAATAACGACCCTTGCTTAAGGTCGCCTTGTTTATTAAAGGAGCTTGACTTCGGTGTTTGTATTCGTTCTTTGGTTAATAGACGAGACTTCACCGGGATTGTCCAGAGATTGTCTAGGAAACTCGTATTCGTTTAGAGCCCATTCATGTATTGAGAAAGTAAAGTGTTGAATGAGAATCATGAGATCATATTTGGCGTGGACGCTTGTTATAATAAACGGGTTATGTATGTCTGGTTGGGACCCCCAACCCAAACCTGCCCATGTAAGCTTCATTTTGGGTTCATATCGACCCATTCTATGTTAATTGGACTCTTCAGTGAGCGTCGGGCAGGATATGGGTATTGGAGGATCCGACACTTGATTTTCAAAATGTTGGGACAAGACGACACTTTGGAAACACGGGCAGGACATGTCTTGGGTGTCATGTCTTGACCAAGTAAAAGATAGCTGGATCAAGTAAAAGAAAAGACCAAGTAAAATAAAAGCTGGCTATCTGAAAGAAGCCCATCTTGTTAAGACAATAGGTTTTCATCAGGGCAAAGTCACCCTTAAATAATGTCACGACTTTCTTCTATCCCTCGTCCTTAGTTCAACTTACTGCCTTCCACTTTGGCCTTAGCCGGTTATCCGAGGCAGTGTCCGCAGTAGTTTTCCTTTCTGTTATCCACTCTCCTATCTCTTATGAGTAGTTCTTGGCAGGACTTTCACAGGCGTGTCATGCGTTGGGTCGCATGTCTTGTCGTGGCGACACACCACACAGTAGGTGATGGGGCATTTCTGTGTAATGTAAGACCTAATCCTTGACCTTTTAACTTCGTGCCGAGTTTGTGGTAGTTCTTGCGAGGTACTGTAATTTAAAAGAGCCCGTGTCGTAACATTGACTTTGTATTGCCGGAATCCAACCAAAGTTACTGTCCAAAAAGGAAAGTATCATTTAAGGTAGTAAATGGAAAAAATCCTTCCATCTTAAATAATTATGTTTTTCCCCTTTCCATGCGAAAGGGGGTTGTCTTGTTAAATGGAGGGGAATAGATTTCTCATTTCTCTGATAATGTTCGACAAACATTTTCATGATTTCTAGTATTTGTTGTGAACAAGGTGTAGTATGTGTATAGGAAGGACCATTTCCTTTAGTGATAATAGAGCCATTTAATGCAAATTCGACATTGATGATGGGTTAGTTAACAGCGGGATATTGGCCTCCGGTGAATGTTCTCTTACCCAAGACTTTAGGATCCAAACCTAGCGAGAAGAGGTATATTACTTTACCAATAAATTTTACTTTCAAAAAACCTCTATGGTTTAAGCTTGTCTCACATAATTTTCATCGGTATATTACTATTCCATTTTTATTAATTTAAAAGTAAAAGTATTATAAATAAATCAAAGAGCAACATTGGACGAGTTCTTGTGTCATAAAAGTTACAAGTAGGCCCGGACTTCCAAAAACCTTAAGGCTTAGTCTACAAAGAAGTTGAAAATAGTACCTGGCTAGTATTCTTTATTAGTGAACAAACATGTAAAACATGCGAGAGTTACTCACCAGAACACTTCCCCTCTTTGTTGTTCTTAAGCCCACGAACCTCAAATCGAAGGAGTTCCACTGGTGATATAAGACATGCCCATTGCTCATGACCAAAGCCAATTAGCTTGAGCCAAATAGATTACAGTATATCACAATGTATAAAAAGATGGGACTCTCCAACACATTACTCAAATTTGGAGAACCCTCAAAGCATGCTAGTACTACATAAAGAATTTAATAAAAGTACCCGGTCAATATAATATATTTGGTGAACGAACATGGGAAAGATGCTAGAGTTCCACTCCAATTAAATGAACTAGCAAACTGCTAGCCTATGTTAATCAGACTCTTCTTTCTCCCTGAAGAATGTTACTCGACTCACAATGCCACTTCAGACACTTTCCTTTAGACCGATATATTGAATAATTTCCTGAAAGTAGCCGAGTTTGACACCTTGACACCACGACCAGTGTCAGGTACTTGTTGTCGAGTCGGAGTAACATAGCTGCTAGCATAGCACAAAGCTTCCTCTCTATTCTAGTTTTTACCCTACAAACCTCATATTGAAGGAGTTCTAATATTGATCTAGGACATGCCATTGCTCATGATCAAAGCTAATCATCTTGAGCCAAAGAGATAGTACATCATGATTAATAAGAAGATGGGACTCATTCTTACTACTTTCCAACTTATTACACAAATTTGGAGAACCCGTGAAGCATGCTAGTAGTCCATAAAAATTTAAGAAAAGTAGCGGTATAATGTATTGGGTGAAGTAGCATGAGAAAGATGCTAGAGTTCCACTCCATCCAAATACACTAGCAAAATGCTAGCGTATATTAATTAGACTCTCCCTGAAGAACGTTACTCGACTCTCGGACAATGGTATGACTTCTGAACGCTTTGTTTTAAATCGAAAATTGAACATTTTCTTGAAAGCGGCCAAGTTTGACACTTGGACACTCCGACCATTATCGGGTACTTGTTGAGTCAGAGTAACGTAGCTTCTTGCATACCACATCTTCAAGTAGCTTCCTCTTTTTTTTTTTTCTAGCTTTTTACTCTACAAACCTCATATTGAAAAATTTGATCTAGGATTTACTCCTTGCTCTTGGAACTCATTCTTACTACTCTCCGAACACATTACACAAACTTTCGGGTTGAGAGCAATGCCATGACTACTATCAGTATGTAAGTACTTATTCACTCTAGAACCATAGTCCAGAAAAAGAAAAAAAGAAAACGGCACCTTTAAAGGTGTCTTAGATTTCCAGAGTTCCAGATGCCTTGATGCCGGGATTGGGTGTTGACCTAATTGAAGGCTTAAAAATAGCTATGCAACTCAAGTGCTTAATGAAAAAGATTTCTTTTATTTACATACATCATCATCTGTATCATGAGATAAATGTTCCCACACAAGGCAAATCAGATGAGTGAGCTCCTGCATCTCCCACACTTTGGATGGTACTACCTTAATTGTGGAAGTTGTATAAAATCTATATCAATATAGGTATTTTTAACTCACCACCGTAAATGGCTCTCTTATAACGACAAGTTTATAAGTCCCACACTGGGATTAAGTGAGGATTATATTGACCTATAGGGGTACTTCCCATCTTACTGGGGTGTGTTACGATGTCAGTGGATTGGACAGAGCTGGGCTGTATGGTTACGTCCTTGTCGTTGATGTTCTCTGCCTTTATTGGGAAAACAATGAACCCTGATGGGGTAACGAAGAGATGTAGTTGAAGTGCTTGTTCTAAAGTTTAAACTGGGATCGAAGCCGTGGTATGTTACTCGAACATGGCCTGGAGGTGCCGTATGGCTTAAGAATCAACAAAGAAAAGAAAAAAAGATAGATTATTGAGTGTCCATCGAATACAAAATCGACAAGATAGATCCTCAAACACTTTTGTATGTGCGTGATGGCTTATCCGATTAAGAAGAGAAGATCAGTAAAGAAATATAATCTAACAATTCTTAGATGGCTCATAAGCCATGGTTGACAAGAGATGAAGGAAAAATTATGAAGTAGCGTCCTTTGATCTAGTATATTTAAAAAGGGGGGCAGTATAGTACTTAATTTAGATATGCAAACTATCATCAAACGAACAATTAATGTTACCCCCCTTGCCACACCTATATTATAGGTGTAAATTATTCTTTTTCGTTTTTACAATAATTATCACATGATATTTAGATTTATAAATATTTTTATCTTTTTGGTGGAAGATTCCAATATATGTTATTTTTCTATTCCTTTTTTAAGATATGAGCATCTTTATAATTATCTTGTATTATCGTTTAAAAATTAGTCCTTGTGATCTAGAATGTATGTTTTGCACCTTAAGAAAATGTGATTTGAATTGTTTTTGGAAATTTCTTTATCATCCGAGTTTCCACATCCTTTCATCAGAGTCACCATACTTGTTGATCCGAGTACTTGTATCTTAAATTTCTTAGAGTTGAAGATTGGACACTCGGATTCCGTATTGTATTAGATCAGTATCCCCAAGTCCAAGTAACATAGAAGCCACTTACGTGGGTACACGTGGTTACAACTTACAACCTAAAATGTCTCAATAGTTTAGTAGATTTTGGTGTCCGTAGCGTTGTTCCAGCATTTCTCCAAGCATAATCTTTCCATTTTCAAAACTATGCATAACTGATTGACATTCGAAGGATCGTCTATAATGTGGTCTTTAAGTGTGTTTAACCAAACCAAAATGTGTAAATTCATTAAAAATTTGATCTAAGACTTGAATTTGATGCTCATTTGCATCCATCATCCGCTGTGGGTGTCAATAACCAGATAAGCTAAACAGGGGAATATACCAGGGACTTCTAGATTGAGCATGATTAACTAATGGCTTCAGGTTAAGTATACTTATTTATGTTAATACTTGTTAGGACTCCCGACGAAGATTTCGGTATGCTTCTTGAAGCGGCAGTCATGTATGACCGACGTGTTGCAGCACTCTTAAATGAGGATGATTCTGTCCAGGATGCGGTCTTTTGGGATAATATGGGTGACGGGACACAGTATCCGTATCCTAAATTGTTATTTATAATCACAGGTTCTCGTTTTACTTCACATTTTTTGTTTGATTTGTTTCATTGTATTTAACTATGGAAATATTTTATAATTGCTGCATTGCAGGTAAAGGTCCTGAAAAAGAGAAATACGAAGAAAAAATAAAGAAGTTACATCTTAAGCGTGTGGCTTTCCGTACAATGTGGCTGGCAGCAGAAGATTATCCCATTCTTCTTGGTAATATTATTACTTCTGCCGTGCCTGCTCTATTCCTTGCTCTTGCTTTCGCTTTTCTTTTATGGAGATTGGTGTTGTTTTTTACGATAGACATTTAATATCTTATTAAATGCGAAAAAGGCATCAAGAACAAGAAATAAATCCAATTGGTCATTGTACTTTATAATTTATATTGGTTGTTTACAGGATCAGCTGACCTGGGGGTGTGCTTGCATACTTCTTCGTCTGGACTGGATCTTCCTATGAAGGTATCCAGTTACTTTAATCTTTTAATACTTGCAGTGGGTTAGATCTTTAGTCCAAGTTGTTGCTGAAAGATAAAAAATAACTCAGTTTCCTTGTGAGCAAGAAACTTAAGGTCTAAACTGTTTGACAATTACTGGCATTAGGTTGTGGACATGTTCGGTTGTGGATTGCCAGTCTGTGCTGTCTCATACTCGTGGTAAGTTATTGAAAATCTGTTTCGTTTCTGTTTCATGCATAATGATTTTGTTTTGTCCCTATTTGTTCTGTTTTGTGGAGGGTTGTGAATCGTTATGAGTCCCTAATATGCTTGTGTTACTCAATTGCTGCAGTATTGAGGAACTTGTCAAAGTTGACGGAAATGGGCTCCTTTTTTCATCTTCTTCAGAACTTGCAGACCAGCTCCTAGTAAGCCTTCTTTTTTTTTTCGTCTTCAGAGTATTTATGTTTTTAACGTTTTGGATAGTTTTTACGCAGCTGCAATGGATGTTACCCTTATCAACTTCAATGCACCTAAACTGTTCAGATAGTAAATTAGTTATAATGATATACTCCGTAAATAGTCGAGATTGTCAGATTTATTAAGTATCAGATTTGTCAATTCTAACCAGGATGGATACACAGGCCCTAATAGCCTAATACATAGCAGCTCAAAAGAACAGAGAAAAGCATAACATGACTATGAAGGAACTTTGGACCAGTGTATACAAAGCTTGGACATTGGTGTTGTTAAAATATCTATACATGTATACTAAGGATTTGCAGTTCTCAGTACTCAGCTTGCACTGAATTCAACTAGTTTGTTGATGTTATCATGAGGATCTTAATGTGCAAATATTCATGTCCTGAACTATCTTGTCTAATGTGAAGTCGATTGTAACTAGAAGATTTCTCAATCATTGCTTTCTTTGAGAAAAAGGGGCTCTTTACACACCCGTGAGGCTTCTGGCATGGTACTCCGGCGAAGTCTGCAGGAGGAAGAAACAATGAGAGAAGAGGTGTATAAACTGTTAAGAGGGAGGAGGGAGAAGAAACTTCCTCGTCTCTCCGGCGGTCAGGAGAGAGAAACTGGAGAGAGGTGAGAGAAAGTAAGTGGGGGAGTGAACTGAATGGAACACGTTAGGGGTGGGGGGTTTTGTTCGTCTTTGTTTTATTTTGCTTTTAATCTGAGCGGTTGCATTAAAGGGAATGGGTGGTCTGGATTTATTCGTTCTTCCTATTCTAGGAGACATTCCTATATGATCGTTATATATAGGAAAAGTTGGTAAAAATAATCTCACCTTTACTCGGTCCGACAAAAATAATCCCACCTAACGAAATTGACACCAATAAAATGTACCTTCGGTGATCGGAGATGGAATTCCGGCTAAAAAAATCTGGCATGACTTATTTTATTATTTTTTTGTCCTCTGACGTGGCATATTAAATTTTTTTTATAGTAATGTCTTAAATAACTACTGATTGAGTCTATAAAACAAACATCAAGACTTGAATCCATGACCTCCCATCAAATCAAATAGTTAAAGCATACTACCAATTAAGCTACTTATTCTTATGTTTAAATTGTAAATTAAAAGGACATAGCATTATAGACCACCTCTGAGACCGCCACACAACCGTAAAGCCAACCCACTACGGCGACCTCCCCCTTCACGACCTCCAATCTCCGTTAGCCGGCGAACCCAACCTCGACAACCCAACGACCTCCTCTCCTCACGACCCTCACCAATCATAATCCCACCATTCTCCAACAACCCGAACCGACTCCAACATCGCGTTATAGTGGTCGGAGTGTCAACGGGGGTGGGGTTTCAAAAGTTGGAGGGTGACTTGGAGATCGGGACAGTGTTTTTTGATGGGGGGTTTGATTTCGGTGGGTAGGGTGGGTTTTGGGCGGTGACTCGGACAATAGGGGTTTTGTGGGGGCGGATTAGGGCGAAGTTTCTTAGGGGACGATGGTGGTAGTGTTGATTCGGTTGCTGGAGGTAGTTTAAGGGGTGGGTATATAATGCTACGAGTTTGACATTAGTAAGCATAAGCATGGAGTAGCTTAGTTGATGGTGAGCTTTATTATTTGGAAAGAAGGTTGTGTTTGCTTTTTAGACCTCAATCACAAGTTATTTAAGAGATTATTGAAAAAATTTAATTAAAATAAGCCACATGACAAAAAATAATAAAATAAGCCACGTCATTTTTTTTTGCCGGAATTTCATCTCCGTCATCGGAGGTACATTTTCATCAGTCAAGTTAAAAGGTGCGATTATTTGTGTCAATTTCGTTAGATGGGATTATTTTTGTCAGATTGAACAAAGGTGAGATTATTTTTGTCAATTTTTCATTATATATAATAATTCTATACTATTATCTTTTTTTTTTTAATGTACAAAGTTATATGTTGATCATGTCCAATCTTGAAAGTCGGATATGTTGACAATGTTTAAAACTAAACGTACCGCATTTTGACTGTCCCGTATATTTGATTTGAAATATCGAGATGTCGGATACGCAGATTCGTATCCGTATCCAGTACACGTACCTGTGTCTGAGCATCATGGGTCTTAGGATAGGTGACCCCAAGAAGCACCTTTAGTGAGGAAAAACTGCATTGAAAGAACATGTGTTTGGGCTGTGGCACCAATACACAGACTTGCAGTTGGTAGCTACTCGCGGCTCATGAGGTTACGGATTGTTACAACTACAATTTGTCTCGTTTAGTTTGTATATCTTCTATGGTTTCTCTAGCCAAATTTCATTAATGGTAATGCTTAGCTATTAACCTCCTAAAAGATGTATTTTCTACCTGACGACTCTTCATCTATTTCAACTATCTCGTCAACTCCCAGTTTCTACCCAGAATGCCAATCCAAAGAAGAATCTTACTTCTGTGGGAAAAGGCGCCAAAAGAATATAGAAATATTTTTTGGGTTAACAGCGCAGAATATACATGCATAATTACTTGCAAACGCTATTCATAAGGTCCCTTTTTGGCAGCCTGTGTGTAGCACCATACATATAATTAGATTTTTACGCCTATCACAGCTACTCGAGGCAACTCGATGCCACTACTGTCCACACTCTTTCTCTTTATTTCCCACAGTCATAAGCCCAACTCATTTGATTCTTACCTTTATTGATCCAGCTATGAAGAAGCTGCTGCAATATTAAAATCCAAAAGTAGCTCGCTATGCTCAGACAGGGACCTATAGTTATAGGCTTAATGTTTCACCACTGAAGCCCTAGTACAAGCAAAGTAGCTGGTAATTGTTTGGTTCTCAAATACTATTGACTGAATGTCTTTTTAAGGGGATAGTTCCAGGCTTCTCTTCTCCTGGCATTCCCTTTCTGGGAAAGGTATATGTCGTTTCCTCTTACAATGAACTGGAATGAGTTATTGGATATATAAGTTAATAAACTTTGTTGTGTATATATATCTTTCTTCGTCAATTTAAGTCACAGGCTTTTTCTTATCACGGTCCTGTGATACTTTGTTACCCTACTAAAACGTAGATATTGATTCCTTCGTGATGGCCGTATATCTTTTATTAGAAAAAAATTTAGTACTTCAAATTAGAATGCACTTTGCTGTCAAATCTCCTCCGGGCTCAGTTGATTGAAATAATTAACATTTGGTGAAATGCTTGTAAGCATAGCTTTGTCTCTCTTTTAGTTAAGCCATCTAGAGAAGGCAGAAATAACACACAGCTATATTCTTTAACCCAAGCTATAATTGACTTGTATGAATTCTGTTGGGTATCTGCCTAGCATGACTGAAACCAATACTTTGTTGATAAACTTTGTAGGCACTTTTCAAAGGTTTCCCTAAGGAATGCAATGCTCTCAAATCTCTGAAAAATGGAGCCCTTGAAACGAGGTCCTCTGCAGCTTGGACAACTGAGTGGGAGGAGCATGCTAAACCTTTATTAGCAGAGGCAAGTTTGTTCTTTCTATTCCTTAACAAATCTAGTTAATAGCCTGTTTGTGGTTGAAGCCTCGTGTGTTATCTGGAGCTTGTAGATAAAGTTAACATAGGTGCAAAGTTGTATAAATACATTTTTTTCTTTGATAGATACATTTGTAGTGTCCACTAAGATCTTGCCACCCCCTTTACTGGTTGCTCTCTTTCACTTTTAACCTAAATAAATCTGTAGAATATTGTAAGAATTTGTAGAATATTACATTATCTATACTATTACACCCCCCACAGTCGGAGTGAGAGAAGTCTACACGTTCAGGCTGGATGGAAAGCCTTCAAACTGTGGTTTTGGAAGGCTTTTGTTAGAGTTATCTCTTACTATGCTGCAACTTCCGCGTACAAAATGAAACATCAACTCGACATGTTTAGTACATTAGCCACAATTTACATTAGCTACACACTTGTATTCAGTCTTGGCACTATAGCGGGAAAATAGGTTGGCGCTTACAAGACCAACGAAATCACATTATCACCCAAGAAAGCACAATACCTGATGTGAAGCGACGAGTATTAGGGAACACACCCAATTAAGATCTGGTAAAAAGTGAGATCCGACGCGAAAGTAGGAGAGATACGAAGTCAGACCCGTCGCGGAAGTAGCAGAGGTAGGTGATTATGAGACTCGGGGGATCATGCATAAATATGCATACCTAAATAAAGACTATGGCTCAAGGTATTCCTACCTTATCTTAGCCTAAATATATAATGGTTATTACATTTTCATGTGTTGTCATTCATGACTTTACCTCTATGCTTGCGAAGTTTTGGCGGGGAGGAAGAGGAGTCAAGAAGAAGATGCATTGGAAATCATGAGATTCTTTACGTAGTCCGAAATGTCTCGGAGGGATGGGTTATCGATATTTATCGGGTTATAAATTTACTCTTTTGGCTAAGCAAGGGTGGTGATTGCTGGAAAATCAGAATTCGTTGGTTGGTCGTTTTTTTCAGGCAAAGTATGTTTGGGGCCTTTGCCTAGCGATCTTTGATGGAGTATTTGGGATGCAAAAGTAAAGTGAAAGATGAAATGCTTTGGTTGGTTGGGGATGGTAAGAAGGTAACGATTCGGGAAGATTCTTGGTTACTTACTGAGTAAAGGCTGTTTTTTTCTCTTCAACATTGGGTGGTGTTGGAAAACATCAATTATTGAGCACTTTTGTAAGTACTTGGTTCGTAGTGGCTATTTGTTTAGTTAAGGATTTACTTTTGCTTCTTTTGGCGCCTATTATTTGGAGTTCCAAGGTAATTCTCAAGTTACAATATTTCTTTTGGAGGGTTTGTTAGATATGCTGCCTACTAAACTCTGCTTAGGAGTCGACATGTCTTGAAGATGCTTGTTCTCGGTGTGTTCTTGAAGGGGAATCTTGCGAACATGCTCTTTTTTCTTTTAGCTATGCACGGGAGGTATGAGAACTTTGTCTAGATTTGATGGCTGTGTTTTTAAAGGTGATGTGTCCATGAAGGAGGTGGTGTCTCTATGGAAAAATGAATTTGAGTTGGGGAATATACTTAACTGGCATGTCTTCTAACTTGGTGCATTTGGTTTACTATAACTGATGTGGTCTTTAATGCGGGGACTTCGAAGTAAGTGATTTTGAGCGCACATATGTGGAAGATATGGATAAGATCTAGACAGTCAAAAGTGTTGCTTCTCTTGATGCTTTCGTAGTGGTGTGTTGTGGGTTCCTTGTGATGGTTTGATCAAATGAACTTGAATGTCGACTAGGCGGTCAGTGCTGAAGGGTGGGTTTTGGGGTGGTCATTAGGAATAGTGTTAAGGTTGTTTATGCTTCTACTGCTTGAAGGGTGAGTGCGAGATTGTCTCCCCTTGTCGCCGAAGCTAGAGCTATATGGTTTGGGTTGCTGGTAGCTCGTAGATTGTTTGTCTCTCGAGATTACCTGTTGAGTCTAATTGTTCAGTTTGATAGTCTTGTATTGTCAGGTGTCTGTCGTTTCTTTTTGTACTGTTGATTTAGTTTTATATGATATTAATGAGACTTATAAGTCGTTTGTGTCCATATGTTCAAGTAGATACTAATTGAAAGCTATAATTTCTGAAACTTGCAGGTTATGTCTTAGAATTTCAGCTGATCTGGCTCTGATCTCCTGTAACTGATAAGGTAATTTTTAGATGTACATTTTTAATTTTATTTTTCTCTTCCTCCCCCCTTCCTGATATACTAACTCTTCACGGCCATAAAAAATTTGGCCAGTTATCAATTATTACAAATAAGGACAATTTTGAGACCGTTAATGACATTATATTTTGGGATTTTCTCTAAAATGCCCGTGTGGTATAGCAAAAAAGTCAGAATGCCCCCGTGTTTTTTCAAAAAAGGCAGAATGCCCCTGAGGTCGAAATTTCAACCTAAAATGCCCT
>CAAKMY010052969.1:0-15754 GCA_901111285.1 Corrigiola litoralis
AATGGGTAGAAAATAGTAGAAAAGATAGAAAATTTTAGCAACAGTAATGAAATTGCTACCCCTTGTGTTAGCCTGCCTTTTTTTTTTTTTTTTTTATTAAAGAGAGGCAAGAGTACTGAATAGTCTGCCGTGCATGTTCTGCAGAACCAATCACAAGTAGTAATAGGAGATATAATATATCCAAGCAAAAAATGTAGCAGAACATATTTTATACCCCGGAATTTTCATCAGAATATTACAAAGTCAACAGAATAGTTCATGTATATCAATCAAATGTTTTAGTTTAGAATCCTGTATCCTTATTCTTTTCTATCAGTCTGTTTTACTATTTCATTTTTTATCTGTGCAGGTTTTGACAGGGCTCACCAATCCTGAGTTGAATGTTCTGGATTTATTTGAGGATGTTGAGTATGTTAGGGATTCAGTTGAGGTCACTCTAATGGTAATAATCGTGCCAAGGACTTAAGTTTAATAAGTTCTCCAAATGCTTCTGAGATGTATGAGTCTCACATATCACAAAAATATGGGTGATTCTTCAATGGTCAATTTTTTTTTTGTAGCCACCATAAATCAGTTGATCGTAGACGTTAATTCTTAAGATTCAATATGAGTCATTGATTAGTTGAACTTTCAACAAAGCAATGGACGGTTGTGATAAAAAACTAAAGAAGCAATGGCCAGGATCCTTCTGTTTCCATGGCTACAATTTTGTTATAGCTATTGTAGAATTTGCCAAAAATATATTGCTGTCTGAGTAGAACACCTTGTGCCTGAGAACTATGGTTTAATTTAAATTGGATTAAAACACATTTGGAGAACCACTCTAATGATAGGACAAAGAAGAAAACTAAGCAGAAGTGTTTTGCAAATGAAACTCCTAACTGTGTTTCTGCCAACTTTTTTGCCCTAACCAAACTCAAATTATTTGTGCGTTTTAGTTGAGGCACAGTAGTGTGCAGTTGGCTTGCGAGAATTTAGTCTGATAAGTAATTGCTAAGCTCCAGTGCTGTCCAAATTGTTTGTCTGAAAGGTAGTGGAATAGAATGATACTTATCTTGGAGATTGAGTGTTCATTAGCGGAGAAACTAAGTTTGTCTTCATGTGTCTTCTGTATGGTAATATATTGTTGACCTGATAAACTGAATGTTCTTCTTAGGTGACTGATAGGTATGATCGATTATTTTTGTAGGACAACTCAAAGAAGTTGCAGGTTTATGCTTATGTATGGGAGGATAAAAACGATCCGAACTTGTATGGAGATTGGGATCTTGAGGTAATCTTCTTGTTCTTTGTTTTGTCCCCTCCCCAATCCCTCCTTTCTGTTGACATTGAGGTTAAGCACTTGGGTATTGATGAGCACATAAATTTGGAAAACTAAAACTCATGGGTTCCTGTCAAATATTGCCTTGTATCTGGAAGCCAAATTCCACTCGTTCCAGGCCATGGGGGTGTCCTGTATATTTTTGTTGGCAAAACTTGGTCCAAGAAATGTAACATATAAAGACTGCATGTTTCTATCTGGTGATTCCGGAGAAACGGTAAGCTAGAATTCATGGTTCACAGATGCAGTTTGGTCTTCTTTGAAGGAAAAAGGTCTTGGTTGAGTTTTCAGATGTAGAAAGTTCTAGTTATTGTCCCACTGGTGGAATTTTTCCTACATAAAGAAAAGGTAATTAGCATTTGAAGAATGAGTAACATAGGGTATGGGGATATGTAACAGTCATTTGTTCGTAATTGTTTGCTCTGGGTTCAGACAGAGTACTGAAGAATTATGTCCATCATGGCTTTCGGGCATGTTCAGGGTTTAATTTAAGAGCTGCTCTGCTACGCCTGCTTCCGAACTAAAGCGTCTGTTCCTTACTCTGGTTGATGAGTATTGTTTATGCTTTTGTCTAACCTCAATTTTGAGATCTTGATCCTTCTCTGATACATTTTTTCTTTTACTTAGAGGGGCAGCTCAGTGATCAGTGATTCTTATTGCCAACCAGAAATGGAATTCACTTACACTGTAATGCTTTGATGTGCTGTTAACTTTAGTGGGGTTTTCCTTGGTCCATCTCACTAATTGACTTGGACTGTTGAGTTTTGGAAAGTGACCATATAGTGATTTAACAAGAAAATGCTTATAGCAAATGATCTGCATATTAAATATATAAACTGGTCTCATTTTTTGGTACCATATAAGAAAAAAGGGCCAAGACAAGCTCATCAATGACCTTTTTTACTTTGGTGGGAATTTGCAGTGATCCAGTGACATGATTATACCTTAGGTATTGGCTGCCTACAGTCTCTCAGGTAGAGAGAAATGGAAGTAGTTGTCCATATTAACTACCTTTGTTAGACGGCAAGAACCTTTTCAAAGGAGCAAGTGCTTGGTGCTTTATTTTGTGAGTTATTGAATACAAAGTTCAAATGTAATGTAGCCTGAAACTCACAACATCTTGAAATATGAATTCTCTGAGGCTTTCATTGCGAACTTCCTTATTGTGTTTGTTCTGCCTTCTTTTTTTCAATTGTAAGATCATCAGATGCTCAGACCATCTTGCCATTTGTGATGGTCATTTACACGAGTAAAAACATGAAAAACAACCTTGGAAAAGCCTTTGGACTTTGCACTGAAGGAAAAGCCTTTCCAATTCAAAGCATAAACTTAAGTGCCATTTGATTCATTGAATATAAGGCCAATGTGCTAAACATTGTCAGAAAAAGCTTCAACTAGCTTTTTTTTGGAAAAAGAAAAGAAAACATGCATTGGTGGGAAGTTCGTGGATATGGCTAGCTAGATGTCAGTATGTCACCTATCTCTTTTCTTATCTTCTGAGGCACTACTTATCTTGCTCTGCTGGTTTTATGTCTTGATTTCGGACTGCTAGGTGTTTACTCGTACAGTCCCGGCTTATAAAATGGAGCAATGATTATCGATTATTATAGTTTACGTACAGCTATTTTATATGGATACTTTTTTTTTTCTTTTGAGGTGCTTCGCGCCTTCGCCCCATCAAGCCATTAAAGACTTGGACGTCTCTGATTAGTCCTTTACCTCTTGAATTTTCTAGGAATGGAAATTGGCACACATGAAAGAATTTCTCAAGATGAGTGAGGAATTTGCGGAAGAAGTTGAGCAACCTGAAGCAAAGTCAAGGGTTGAGACTTATGATTCCTTTTACCAATCTGGAGATGATAACTTATCTGTCGTTTGATCTGCCTGTTGTTCAAGTGGGTGTTATGATCCCATTTCCATGGCATTTCTTCTGAACATTGTCATTTCTGTACAGCTGATCTATAACTAATTTCGAGTACCACAGTATTGTGTCATTTATGGCAAGAATGCCATCACATAATGGTGAAGCTATGTAGTTTGACAAAAATTTGATACTTGTACCTGATTTTAAATAAAGTTGGAACATGCTTTTATAGCTAAAGCACAATGAGCTTGTTGGTCGCTGTTGATGAGCATGTGTATTAGACTATTGGGACGAACGAGCTTTTGTCCTGTATTAACAGCCAAAATTTAACCTTAGTTTTTCCTTCTCTAAAGTTTTAACATCAATATGGTTTAATTTCAGTCTTCTATATACTGTTTCCAATCTTTCCAGTAGTGCAGCATCTCAGTCTGTGTATTATCCTTTCTGATGGTGAGTATGGTTGTGTTTAACCAAGGAGGTTTCTGCTTTTAGAATGCTTCTGATGATAATCCTTTGTACCAGTGTCGATGTTGTTCGGGAACCACCTTCTCTGCAACCTTGGTTACCACTTCAATTTCCACCTCTAAGCCTTGAAACGTCAAGGTCATGGCGCCAACAGCAGTTCCATAGCTTCAGATTCGGACTGTGGATAAATTATCCGGTGGCAGTACTTTTAGGAGGGTTTAGTGGGCTAAGGTTTGATCCCTCAACCTCATGTCAAGGTTTCACTGTCGTGTGCACGTTCTACATTTTAAATGAATTGATCAAAAGATGGACCTAGGGAAGGAGTAAGTGAGTAGGATGTAGTGGTGGTCACGAACACTGGTATGCAGCCCTTTGGTCACATTTCAATGGAAGCCATTGAAACAATTCAAAAACAGTAGTGAGGATAGTCTGGGTTCTTCAGACCAGAAGGTATGACATCAATGTCACAAGCAAGAATGCTGCCCATCATGAAGAAAGGGATAACTGTAGTGTAAAAATGACCAAGGTTGGTGACCTTGGACGATTTTAAGTTTCTTGTTAGCTTTGAAATACAGAAAGATTTAACTCAGGTCTTGGAACACCATCCATCTCACTCATTCACTTTGATTGTGTCAAACAATGGGAGCAACACTATTACTATGTGAGAAGAAGAATTTGGCTTGAAGTCCTTGGCGTTCCTCCTAAGGCTTGGGGCAGAAAAAATTTCGAAATACTATGGGAAGTCTTGTTTGCTTACCCATCTACTAAAGATGGATAGCTTTCCAATTGAGAATTAAAGAAACTATGGGATTCCCAAGTCTTGTTTGCTTGAATGCAGTCGCACATTTCTACAGAATAAAAGTAGCTATGCGCAAATGGCAACTATGCTAGTCCCAAACTTTTCCAACTACTTTTCTACAATTATTTTAGCAATAATAAGCAAAGAAGAAAAAAGGGCTCACACAACTCAGGTACATTACTTATTCAGGCACTGTGTACCAGTAGCAGTCTAAAATGAGCAATCTTTATATCACATCTCTGAAAAGATTATCATGTCTTGGGACATTCCAGTAGAAGCATAACAAACTTTTCTTGACGCAGAAAAGTAAAATAAGCCCTTCCTATGCTACACCATGCCTACAATTTTGCCAGGATTTTGTATTCACCTACAATTCAAGAAACAACTGATAATCAACGACAAAACAGGACTATGCCAGGTGTTGTGCCATTGTGAGAATCTTAAGATGCTTTTTCTTGCGTAGCTCATGAGGAACTGGGCCGAACACTCGGGTTCCTACAGGTTCCCCTTGCTTGTTAAGAATCACAGCTGCATTGTCATCAAACTTGACCTCGCTTCCATCACAACGACCTTTTTGCATGGCTGCCCGCACTACAACAGCCCGCACCTTGTCTCCTTTCTTAACCTTTCCTCCCTCACGAGCTTCCTTCACCGAGGCCACTATAGTGTCTCCCAATCTCGCCCCTCGCTTGTCAGCCTTTATAGCTTGTATACAACAGATCAGCTTAGCTCCTGAATTATCAACTACTGTGAGCTTCGTCCCCATCTGTATGAAAGTCCTTTGCTGCTGCAACACCACAAGATCAATAAAATGGTAAGTTTCATTTTCGTTTCTATTCTACATAAATTGGGAAAGAGCGGCAACAATTCAGTGCAGAAGAGATTGAACCAGAAAGGGTACATCAATAATCAACACCAGCGAGGCTCATGCCAAAGCACGGTAAAGGGATGAAAGACATATGAAAATCCAAAAAATACATGATGGTTCATACAGCCTCAAGAATCATCTCAGTGGGATATATAAAGGCAAATTCTTGAATTCTAAGGCCAAACATTTATCAACGGAAAAAGGAAACAGACCTGGTGAAAGAGATGGTTGCTTGTCATCTCATAGGTAGATCTCAGTAAAGCAGAACCGCTACCATTGGTAAGACCAGCTAGCAATGATCGCCCCCCTATAACAATATCGAAAGCATATCAAGTTAATCACAAAAAAAAAAAAAGAAGAAAAGAACATAAGCTGATCTATGTAATACCACTCCCTCCATTGAAGACTAAGGGCTAATATCATTCTCAAGTCCCAAACAGTTCATAAGTGGCGTTCTACTTTACTACCCAACACAAGTTGTTTGCTGATAAGTGATTATAGAGCATTCTTTATCTAGTGGATTAAGCAAGGAAGACCGAAGATGAAAGTCATAGATGCCACACATGAGGAGCTAGATAACAAGATTAGCATTTGTTCAATGGAAAACCAAAAGAGCATTATGCCATACACCTCAAGCATGAAAACATATCACCTCAAAGTCCATTGTCTAACACCCTCGATTATGTATTTGTGTTCAACCGTTCTAGTTCAGGACATTCTGTTTGTTGCCCTTTATCAAGCGTAAAATTATAGTACCAAACTCAACTAAATTGAATTGAATAAAGCTGAATTGAACTGACATGAATCGAGCTATACTGAACTACGTTGATCGTAGGTGAGCACAACCCAATGTAGCTGAGGTGAGCTGAAACTGAATTGAATCGAGCATAATTTAAATCTAAAATGTTTGTAAAAATGAGAACTGAAACGGTCTAAACTTAAATGAATATGACCTGAACTGAAATGATGGGATAGGATTAAACTGAGCGGAGCCACACTGAAAATCAGGCTAATAGAACTATAGAAGTATAGAACAGGGCTTAGCCTTCTATTTTTAAAATTTTCACCCTTACTCTAAAATCAGCTAGTCTTGGGAGAATTTACAACTATTTTGGGCTTGTAAGGAGCTTAAGAGAATTTACCTAGTAAAGAGTTGGTCTACTTTCATAATAAAAGTAAACAGTCTTATCTAATAATTTGTGCTCTAAAGTAAGGGAAGGGGCACTCTTTCGTTCATGCCACAAACAAAGAGCGACACTACACGATTAGCATCTATTCAACGGCACAAGACACCAAGAGAGCATCAGTGACAAACTAACAATGCCATACACCACATATCACCTCCAAGTCCATTGTCTCACACCCTCAATTATGTTTGTCCGTTCTACGGACTACTTCACAACTTTCTGTTTATTGCCCATTCTGAAAATTACTGAACTGACTCGAATCGAGCTGAACCCAACTCAATATAGGTGAGCTAAATTGAACTAAATTGGACATAACCTGAGCTCAACTCAACTCGATTGGTCTAGAACTAATGTCGACTAAAATGACATAAACTGAAGTAAAGGAGCTAAATTGCATTGAATTGAATAAAAATGAGACAAAAAGAGAATGACGGGTACACAAGAAGAGTGGTACACTATGCAACAAACCAACCAAATGGGCACTTAGAAAAGCCATTTATAGTCACAGATTACAACACCCTTTATCACATCATATAAGTGCATATTAATAGTACGATCATAAGGCACATTTATCAACTACAACTACATGAAATGTAAAAGTGTATGTATATGTATAATAACTGATATGAAGCAGTTACCAAGAGATAACTTGGATGCCATTGACGCTGCCATGTGATGTGTTTGAGAGGCGGCTTTTCTGGGTTCAGGAGAGTCTAAGACTTCGGGTCGATTATTGGGTTGGGTCAATTCTGTTTTGGGTTATGTCGGGTCATAAAAGACATTCCTGCGGGGTTGGATTCGGTTTGTGTAAATATCGGTTCAGGCCATATTGGATTATTTATTTAGTTGGATTGGTTTTGGTTTTGGTTTTGGTTTCGGTTCGGGATTCTTGTCACTTTAAGTTTCATTTATTATATCGAGTACTAGTAATCCTTATTAAACTATTATGTTGAGTCATAAATTTTTTGTTTTTACTTCTTTGTTTGGGTTGTCTAGCACAAAAACGAGTTACTTTGAGTTCCAATTTGAATGAAATTGCAACAAATTAGTTTTTTTTTTGGATTATAATGATTGAAATTTTGGGTCAATTTGGTTCGAGTTTCATATTTTTCGGATCATGTCGGTTTTCGGTTAAATATTGAGTCGGTTCGGTTTAACTCTAAGTTATGATTTTATCGATTTCGGGTAATTTTCTCGGGCGGTTATGTCGGGTCAGTTTTGTTTTGTCAGCTCTACCAATCTAACTGATTCAAAAATTTAGAGTCAAGATCAAGTATTTGTTTTTATTCAAAACCTAAATTAACCTAAAACAAAATAAAATACAAATTTTAGCTTTACGGCGAGAGTCGAACCCAATCCAACTCGATTGATCCGGAAATCAAATAAAATTATGCAAAAATGTATATTTAAGAATATAAACTCCATCATCACGGTCCTCATGGATATGGAGATGATAAATTTCTCCCAATATGCATCTCCTTGAAGTTATTTAGGGATTTGATAAGCATTAGACAATATTATTTGTAGCGGGTTGTACACTTGTGTTGTATGCATAAATTTCTGTTCTAGGCCTCCTTCCGGTCCAGATAAATTTTGCGGAGTCTAATGGGGATAACATTAACCTTTTTATATAGTGAATTGACTAGCTCTACCAGGATAATGGTTTGACAATTAACAAAATGAAAAATTTGAGTCTTTTTTTCAACTTTTTGTAGGAGTAATTCGTCCAAGGATTAAACTCAAACATGTTCATATACTCCACATGTATAATTTGCTAATACACATTTGAGGAGGGATTTAATAAAGTCTGTCAGGGACAGACTCCTCAAAATCCAACGTGGAACAAATACAATGATGATATGTGCAAAGGTTTCAATGAGAGAGCAATTAAAACTACTAGGATACAGATGAACAAGCCTAAAGATTAGACTGCTAATACTAATTGTATCTATAGTTGGTGATCAGCGCTGTTTCGCTTTTGACGATCCCATCATTGCACTGGCAGATCTTAGCTCGTGATCGTGGGATCTTGTTCTATTGGCATGCCTTGCCATGCGATTGAGCGAGAAAAGCGAGAAAAAAGAAGGGCCAACTGGTTGATACCAATCTACTTCAAAGGTGCACGAAGACGAACTTTTAGATAGCCAAACTCTCCTGCACCCGGGGATGAACCTTCAAATAAAAATGGCAAATACCCAGTTGCTGATTTGTATCTCTGCTGGATCTGCAAAAATCAAAATAGCATTAAAAGGTCAGACTGGGAAAAGGCATTCTTTTTGTGGGAACAGGGGTATGGTGGATTACACCCACCCATATATTGCTTCAGAAGAGTCCTCACTTAGTTTTTGCCATTATTATACTGGTTTCTTAGTTCTTTAGAATGGCTTATATTTCTGCCTGTTAATGCAAGCGCCACAAAATCACTGCATTGCTATTAACTGGAGCTGATTTAAGTGGAAGATGGGTTGGCAAAGGGTGCTACCATTTTTTCTGTTCCGTTCTTTTTCCCCTTTTATGTGTGTGTGTGTGTGGGGGGGGGGGGGGGGGGGGGGGGGGGTATTTATCAGGGAAACACTATCCTTTGAATGCTTCCAGATTGACTATACCTCGAGAATCTGTTGGCTGCTCTTCATGGAGTTCCTTCCTATTACACAAACAGTACCTCCAGAGCCCCCACCCGTTATCTTTGCTCCATAAAGTGCAGTGTCCTCAGATTCAGACATTTTGGCCTGCTGCATCTCTTGCACCAACTCTACAATCCTATCTGTCCCATCAGAGCCAAGACTACATGCATTGTAGCTGTAGTGACACTGCAAAACAATTTTGTAGTAAATAGTAAGGCATTAGCACCAAATTTGTAACTTCAAAGTCATCAGTTATTTCTCACCATCTCATTCAAATACAAGAAAACTAGCAAGAAAGAAACAGATGACTTTAGTGTGGCACTGGTGGAGAAAGAGAGTGGGGTAAGATTAGCTTGCATGGCATCTCTCCCTCAGCCAAGCGCGTCCAGACACATACACCGAACCCTATGCCCTTTCAAACAGTATGATACCCTATCACTAAAGAAGAGCATACCATTGAACTAACAATGTCCAGCAATAATTTTTATTTTTCGAAGACAGGGCACGAGTTGGTGACTGCTAATGACAATTTTACCTGGTAGATTAGCTCCCCTAGAGAAGACAACTGGTCCTCGGAGGGTGCAGATGTCAGAAGTGCCTTGAAAGCCTATTATCAATCAATAAAGCTTAGTGTTAACGTAAGAACAGAGAAGCTGATAAAATTGAACCATGCAATTTTGATATCCACAGCAGATGATGGACCATCCTGTTCAATCTATACAGCCAAAATTTGCACAGAATATATGAAATGGATGAGCAGTGATTGTGGAATGATGTCTTTCAAAAACTTAGTACTGCTACCCCTTAGAGCCGCAGAACCTCGTTTGACGTGCATTCTACGAACAACATTTCAGGAATTATAGTCAATGACATACGAGTATACGACTAACATTAATATAGAAAAGGAATATCCTCCATTTGAAGATACAAGTCTGGAATATCTTGGTATTTGATTTATAGTATACGAACTAAGTACCGTACATGACTAACTTTAACTTAATTATCCCAAAATAAGCTTTTCCACAAAAATGAGAGGCAATTATATATAAATCCTTCCTTAGCAACGAAGCAGCATAAAGTGAATAAAATGATATGCAGCAGAATCATATACTGCTCTATATAAGCAGGCAATTAGTTCTTAAGCAATGAAACTCATTGTATGAAATGCTGACCTTGACTCGGAAATTCTCATATATGGGATGCCTTGCTGCTGCCCTGACAGCATAAGACCTCTTTGGATCAACTACTGTGACAGGATCATTGTGGTTCCCATGTCTTCTAAGAAAGGTTTCTCCATTTACACTCTCAGGTAGAACATGAACATAAGCAGCTTCATATCTGATATTTAAACAAACAATCATCAATGCTGGATTTTCAACAGAACAGTTGTAAAATTGTTTTAAGAAAATTAGGGTAAGTAATACAGAAATATACTATACCCACAGGGAGCTAATATTATTTAAAAGAGGTACTATGATAGTATTATGCTGTAAATCTGTAATCTTAACAAATTGTGGTAATTGAACAGTATATATGTCCAAAGACATGGTTAGGGAGCCATGTGACGCTGTTTCAGGCAGATCTCATTGTATCTCCTACACATTCAAGCTTGAAATCTAACAAGTAGCAGTTAGTTTCATACACTTGACAAGCAGTATTTATAAGGATACATTTACTATTACTTTTGACAAATCCACAGCCAGGGGCGGACCCAATGAGTAGCAAGGGATAGCATAGGCTACCCTCAAATTTATAAAATTTGGTAGAAAAAGGTAGAGAAGAGTGGAAAATGGTAGAAAATATAAAAATTATAGAAAAAAATGCAGAAAGGCTAGCCCTATTTAAAAATCTTGGATCCGCCCCTGTCCATAGCCAAGGAGATAGCAAGGTATATAACTGAAAACTTAAGAATAAGCATGTAGCAAGAAAACTATTAACTATGTCAATACATACAATTTTCAGAATAAGATACAGAGATATAATTCAGCTGTACGAGAGCCTACCTATGAGGTGTTAAATTGCATAAATAATCCAAATTAGCTTCCGCTCCAAGTAATTCACTACTTTTGTCCTCATGATCACTGGAATTCATAACATCATTGCTTGATTGTGCACAGGTCAGTGTTTTAGATGCTGATGACTTGATCATCTCACGGCCCATAAATGCACCAATTCTCACTGATCCATAATCTGCACCTCCAACACTGTAGGGTAGTCCAGATTTAAGAAAAATATGTTATATCGATTGGATAAGAGTCTGCAGTAAGAAATTTTGTTTCAACGTAACATCAAAAGGTTTACTTAGGCTTAACATAAGGAATGCGAGCATCAAACAAGAAATACAAAAAACGTCTTCAACAAGCAAATCACTGTTGCACTTCTATTCAGCAACTTCTGCCCATGCAACATAGAAAAAGCCAGCAAAAGGAAAATTGTCCAGCCGTCTACCAATAAGAATACTTAACAATGATAACTCTACACATGTGACATACAGTAAGCCAGCCCGAAAATAAAACGTGTCCATCAGCAAACTCTAGTCTACATGCTTCACTATATAGGAGTGCACTAAAGCATTAACCATTTGTGCCTCCTCCAGTATTAAGCTAGTAAAGACGAGTCAATAATGGGAGTTCCTTAAAGGTGGGGAATCAGAAGTTCCCAGGTGGCATCAACCTCTATGATGGTATATATTGTTGTGTAAACTCAAAAACAAGGGTAGAATTGGCTGTCAGACTTTCTTCTCGGTCGCAGTTCATTCAAGCATTAGAAAATCAAGATTTATGCATTTCCGCATTCTCCCAGCTAATTATCTCAGTGTTCTGGGAAATATTACTCGATGGTATATATCAAATAGATGTGAAACACCTTGAAGGGTGTAACATCAATTAACTGAGATCATTTTAGGGATTTTGTATGTAACCAGTAGCCTACAAAGAAAACTCAACCCTTTCTGTAGCTAGAATAAACTTACAATTTTGCAGACGTTAAATTCGTGAAGGGCATGGCTGCATAATGCCCAGCATCTAAATATACAGTCACATATTGTTATAAAGTAGTTCTGGTACCTGTGTCGTATCCCTGAGTCGATACCCCAGAAACGTATATGTGCAGGAATTTCTACAAGCCCCAACACCTCAGCAGGCTGCAAAGTTGAAACATTATTAAAACCATGGCTCTATGTCAGTTAATGACAACTAAACCACAAGGCAGCAATTTATGCGCCTTACCTGGCAAACCATTGCTAGAAGTTTATTTGCTTCACCACATGCTGAAGTCATCTGGTCCATCACACCACATGGAGCTCCGACCACGCAATTCTCAACCTTAAATTGAGCAGTTGAGATAGTCAGCATAAAGGATTGGAGTGAGAAAAATCAGAATAATCAACTAAATTTGTTCAAAACATTTAATCTCTTGCATGAAGAGGGACCTTTTGACAGAGCAACGCAAGATCTCTTGGAGAAATATCTAATCCTGCAAAATTCAAACAAGGAATTTTATTTATAAATTTTAGAACAGTAGAAAATATAAATTAATAAATAAAGAAATTTTGGCGAAAAAAAATAGAAAAACGAGTGACTGAGGAGGCACATGAAGTTTTAGCAGTTACAATTCAAAAAAGATGAAAAGAGAATTTGCGGTTAACTAAGCTCTGATGTAGCAAAGCCTACCAATTTCAAGTCAAAATTAGTAAGGAGCATGCAAAAACCACAAGAGACACAAACTTGGAGCACTCCAGGAAGCAAACCAATATCATGAAAGTAACACTACTTGCATCAAGAGTAATGAGTCAAGGTTGTTATCACTAATTTGAGTACTCACCGTGAGCAGCTGCAACAGCCGTCATGCTAGCAACTTCCACAGAAGCAGACGAGGAAACACCTTTGCCTTCAGGAACAGCTGAAGAAACCTGTACGTTTATTTCACAAAGAACTCTAATCACAATTTAAATACATGACAAACTTACTACAGATCAGATAATCGAAATGTAACAGTTCATGAGAGTCCATCCAAAGTGAGGTCTCTAAGCAGCAGATAGTAAACCACCTAATCCCGGGACTTGACAGAGGGAATACTTTGCCTCGCCCCATCATTATGAACAGAAAATAAAACAAAGGTATTTGACATACAAAGACAGATACTTTTGGTAGAAAGCATTAAAAAACACTCCATTTAGGACATTTCCTGAAGGTTGTAAACAACCTGCAAGGACAGTAACTTGCAGACTATTGGATGAAATGACTAAATGAACACATTAATCAATCTAGTCTTTGGTACTGAAAGAGATAGACAATAAACAATTGAGGGGATAACGAAGTTGCGCAATGTTGTTAATAAGGGGAACAGGAACCCCTTTGAAAGCTTCTATATCCCTTATTGAGGACGACAACCAAAGAGAAGCTAGATAAACAATCTTGCCCCATATATATTCCAAAGAATGACATTTTCCGGTGTAAAATCTTAATTTTGAACAACTACAAAGCTTTTACTACTTTCAACCATCGTGTTGATAGCATACAGTAAATTTTTTTATGCTGAAATGGATTTGTCAGATTTTCCCAAGAGTCACTAACAACGCATTATACCTTTGCTCTTCAGTATGTTCTGATAATATGTACTCCCTCCGTCACAAAAGGAACGGCCACTTCGAATTTGACTTCTATTCTTAATACATCGAAGGAAATGCCCAATAAAGTGGCCATTCTTTTTGATATGGAAGTAGTATGTTTTTATTCTTTTTGATGAAATAAAGTCCAGATTAAAGAGATGCTACAAATTCTGGGAACTCTCACTCTGATGTGTACATGAGTTTACCCCTTAGTACCTCCGAACCACTCAATTCCCCACATCTCCTTTTTGGCACTATTTGAAACTATAGTTTTATTGTCAAATACCCAAGATATAATAGAAAAAATAATGAAAAAGATATTTACCTAAAAGTATTTGTAAATTTGCATCTAACAATTATAAATTTGTAGTTTTTTCAAGTTTGTTTTGTTGAGTTATTAGTAGTCAAAATATGACCTCGTCGAGTCTGAAAAAACACATGTGGGGAAATGAGTGGTTTGGAGGGAGTACAATTTATAAGCATTCTTATATGTGCTAGTTTGTTTAAGAAGTCATCAGAGAGAAATATTGGAGATATGAAACGCTTGTGTAATTCGTGTGATGATGTCTACTTGGGACATACGTTTAAAAAGTGCATCCTTGTGTAAGATATTGAAGTAAGATAGTTCCCGCCAAAATTGCTAAGGTAGAGTAAAGCTGATTAAGGGCCAAGGACGACTAGGAGTCTCCATGTTAGTAGGAAACCTTGCTACAAATGGTTTCAACTCTGGGAAAAAAAAATCTCCTGAAACCCCTCAATGTTCCATTGCATCTATGACACATTGCTGAAGGACACAGCCTAAAAGCTTATTTTTGAAAATGTAAAGTAAAACAACAGGCCTATACCGACACAACAGTCAATATATCAAACAGTTCTGAAAACATGCATAAACAATGACTCCTGAGGCTCTGAGACAGAAGACCCAGAGAGTGGTAGCTTCTAGCTCTCAAGGCACTTCTATAGACCTGATGTCCTTTTGAGTTCTTTATGAAACTGAACAACACCGACCCTAGTATTGCTCTCTTGTGTGATATGGTGGTATATACAATACTATAAAAACTTTCTGTTAAAATAGTCATTTTGTGAACAGAAATATTTGTATGATTAGCTTTGTTAAATTAAAATGATGATGTGTGCATCACTTCACTCAGGCATGCTCTAGGGCCCTTATCGCCTCAGCTCATGCCTTTTTAGAACATTGAGTTAAATTCAACAGCCTTAAAGGATTTCCCAGTAGCCCCAACAACCCAGAAGGAAACAAGCACTACATTCTAAAGTTCTATGCGTTATGTGGTCAATGTCTCCCCTACCCTCTAGAGAACTTTTATTCTAAGCTTTGCAAATTCCTGGCGAACACTTTGGATCCGAGGATTAAAGAGCCTCTGGACGCCGTCCTCAACTGTCATACATCAATATACATAGCTAAAATTGGATGTCTATCTATGTTCGAAAACAGATACAGATAGAAACTCAACAAATATTAATACAGTAGAAACTCTTTAAATCAATACTCGATAAATTAATAAACTCTAAAAAATAATAAATTTGTTCGGTCCCGGCTTGGGCCAGTTACAAAAACAGTAAAAATCGATAAGATAATAAGATAATAATTTTTTGGGAAATCCCTTAATAATTTTTGGTCTGAATAAAATCATAAATTAATATTATTAGAAAATTGAAAAAATACTGATTAAATTTGGTGTAATCGTCTGTTTTCTTCGAAAGCTCAAATCTAGTTGGAATTCATCTCTAACTGTCTATAATTTTGGAAATAAAAGACATCATGATATCTGATAAAGAGTAAGCTAGTATGGGTGATTGATAGTTCTTCTTTAATTAGAGCCCTTGACGACTTGTAATATATATGTTCCTCAAACTATTATGATCGAAAATAAATCAAGACCTTGATCACTCTCAATTATATAAACTTATCATATTGTTTCCAAAATATAAATTCAAACAAATGGTTTAGTAAAAAAAATTGCCGAACACGCTAAAAACTCTTTAATTTAATAAC
>CAAKMY010052977.1:0-15754 GCA_901111285.1 Corrigiola litoralis
TTTGGCGCCATCAGTGGTGGCACCAAAACTGGGCTTGGTGGAAACAATTTGTTCTGCAGTTGTATATCAAAGCACTGGTCCAGACTGGACCAAGCTTGGGCTTGGGTCAGTCCTGGCCCAGCCTGTGTTAGGCTAGGTCCAGTCTTGGTCCAATTTGACCTTCTGAGGCTTATTTTGACTTTTTCGGGCTTTTATGTGGAATGAGATAAAAGCCTGATTTTACTGATTTTGGGCCTGTGATGCAGGTTCAGTCAGTTATAGGCTGAAACACGGCTTACGTATATTTTCGGGCCTATTTAGTCATAGAATGGTAATAATGGTATAAATGTGGTATGAATGTGTTTATGGCTCGAGATGGTGAAACCAGTCACGGTTAAGATAAATCGCTCGTCCAAGCACATTACCTAGTTTAGTTATCATCACTGGGCAATTGACAATGTGACACATTGGGGTGTCTACAACCAGTAATTTTGTAAACCAAAAATTACAGAATTAAGCAGCTGCAGCCTTCCTGCATATGACAACATACCAGAAGCCCAATGATTAATTTTCTGTCTAATTTTACCAATCAAATCTGCATACATATGGTTTCTCAAATTGCTTGAGTAAAAAGGGAGACCTAAGTACATTAGTGGAAAAGCACCTAATTGGAAACCTGTTGATTGCAGAATACAATCTGTGGCTTGCCTACTAACTCCACCAAGATAAATAGATGATTTATCAGCATTAGTATAGAGACCTAACATAGTTGTAAATGAATCTAGAACATACTGAACAGCTGAAATAGAACCAATAGAACCCTTGGAAAAAACCATAAGATCATCAGCAAATATCAGGTGTTAAACTTAATCTTCTTGCACTTTGGGTGAAATCTGAGCTCCTTATAAAATTACAACTGCCTGAGACCCCTGGATAAAATCTCCATGCAGGTTACAAAAAGATAAGGAGAGGTTGGGTCCCCCTGTCTAAGCCCACACTTCCCATGAATATAACCACCCTTTAGATTAAGAATAATGTTTATCTAATTATAACTTAAAAGGATTGTCTCTTAAAAGGATCGTCATTGGCTTAAAATTATATCACTTTGCATTTCTTTCTAAAACCATAGCATTTAGTTTATGAATTAATCTAACTTCCTTGATCATGATAAGTGATATGTGGAAACTTGATTTATTGAATTTAAAACTGAATTTTTTTCTATTAAACTTCTACTCCAAATTTGTCATTTTGTTTTGGGCACAATCCATTGTTCTTTTATGAAGCATATGCAATATAGAAAAACCTTCCAAAAATTAATTTTAAATCTATTTTACACTAATTCAAAAAAGGTTTAGATTTTATTTTTGAAAAAGACCACTTTTGAACGAAAAGTTATGTGGACTCTCTTATTTATAATAAGGAAAACCAAAAAAATAAAAGAAAAATCACTAGCCCTACCTCCTTCTTCCTATTTTCCGTTTATTAGTCCATATTTTAGAAAAACAAAGGGGTACATATTCCATACTACGATTTGTCTTAGCACAAAACGGCCTTTTATGAAAGTAGGAAGGGATCAAGTCACAAATTAAGTGAAATGGTTCATTTTGTATCAATAATGCAAAAAATGAACCTTAAGTCAACCTACTCTTTATTCAAAAAAGTAACGTTTATCTCATTTCTACTTGAAATGGTTGTCTTTTAAAAGGATCGTTGTTGACTTAAAACTTTATCACTTTACATTTCTTTTTAAAGTCAGAGCATTTAATATATGAGTCAATCTAACTTCCTTGATAAAGAGATATCATATGTGGAAGCTGGATTGATTGAATTAAAACTAATGTAAATTTTATTTTGATTTTGGGTGTACTCCATTTTGGTTTCTATAAAGTGTATACAATATCGAGAAGCCTTCCAAAAAATACTCTAATTTATTTTACACAAATTATAAAAAAGACGATCTATTTTTAATGTTTGAAAAATATGTTGTGACAAAAGTGATTGCTTTTAAACAAAAAGTTACGCAGACTCTCTTTTTTTATAAAGGAAAAGAAAAAAAATAACAAATTTCTAAACCCCTCCTTCATTTTTACTAATTTCCTTTTAAATAGCCCACTAGTTTTTGACCCCGGCTATGCCCGGGACGATGTCCGGGAATTTCATAACTTATCTTGTTATTAGTTTTTCTTTCTTTGATAATATTAATAATTTTATGTTCTAGTTGCATTTATATGGCTATCAACAAAAATAAATCACTTTATAAGATTTTAATGCATGCCAAGTTGGCATTGATTGTATTTATGACCTATTATATAATGCCATTTGGCATGCTTACTTGGCACATTGTCGTTGCAACAACGCCTTTTAATTATATTTGTATAGATATATAAGTCAAATGGGTCCATACTCCCAAAATTGCCCAATAACCCACATGGAATTGTAGCTTGCGTGAGAAAGCCAGAACACAACAAAAATTGTCAAAATACTAAGACTACAAAAATTAGAAAACTGAAAACGATGAAACAAATAGAGGGGAAGAAGGAATTTAAAATCCTTTGTTAGGATAACAATTGGGAAGGGGAAGGGGAGGGATGTAGTTTCCCTCCTCCAATGTCTATCCTTCCCCTTCAAGAACCCATTTTTCCTCCCTTCCCTTTTCCTCCATTTTTGTTATCCATACACACTGTTAAAGTCGAAACCGTGCCCTCAAGAGACGACAATAGTACCCAAATATATCAACAAGCAAAGCATTCCACCAGTTGTGATACATGCTATTTTTAGTAACATAATAAACCTTATACGACCTTCAGTTTAACCATTTTATACTCCGCCGCGGTCATTATCAACTTGCAGCATCGGCTCGCCGACGATGTCGCCACAACACCAATCTAATTTTGTTTATATATCCATTTCTCTCCTTTTCTAAAATCGTTGCATTCGTTTGTCCAAGTCTGCCATCTTCATTGCAGCCGTGCCTACGAATGTCGCCCTCATATGATTCATAGCGGTGTCGACAAATGTACATTGCTTTATTACCTTAAATCATGGCTTCAGTTTTTGTGAAGATGACAACACATTATGAAAACTATTCACATCCAGACATGCTTGAATACTATTTGTATTTATCCATTATCTTATTTTACTTCTTTTATAGCTTCATCGGTGCCTTTGTCCTTGTTCGAAGCAAGACCCATGGGCCATGACGAAGAAGTTTTCATCAATTTGTGGTCCTTTCTGAAAAGAAAGATAATTGAAATGTGGAAGCTATCACAATTGGATAGTATTTGGACAATTTTTTGCAAATATTTTCTGATTTTGTATCTTTTTTATTTTTGAAGGGAATTTGATATTAATCAATATTGCTCAAATATTTGAATGGTCAAGATTGTATCATGGAAATTTAACAATTAATACTCTTTCACATTTAGTGATTGACAATAGTTTCCAACCACTGTGAAATTTTTCCTTACACAATAGTCCCTCAGTCCCTATTGATTCTTATCATTTGCTTTTTACACCCATACCAAGAAAAGGAGAGAGAAATACCACAAGGGGTGAGAAACACTAAAAATATTCCTTTATATAGGGGTACAAACGGTAAACAACTTGCCCAATTGTGCAAATGGGTTGGTTATGTCTAAAAAGTTGGGATAGTATAGTCTTTTAACCATTTGTAAGACATGAAAATAATAGAAATGATAACAATCTAGATGGATACCCCAAAATGACAAAATGATAAGAATCCAGAAGGACGGAGGGAAGACTATTAAGTAGTTTGAACTTTGAAGTTCATGGGATTCATTGGTAAGACCAATATAGTAAAAAATAATCATAATAAGAGAAATACCAACACATTGTTTTGGACCTTCTTTAGAGTATTGAGTAGCATAACCGGCCTGCCAAACCAATATAGTAAAAAAAAAAAATCAAAATTGTTTAGGTAAAAGAAGACTCTTTGGCCTACAAAGTATTAACAATTAGGCCCCAAAAGCAAACTGATACAAGAGTTATACACTTATACTCACAAGCATTTGTTTGGTTTTTTATTATTCTTAATTATGATCTCCTCAAGCAAGTGTAAAACATGCTTACCATTGGAGTAATTTTAAGAATAGAGTAGTTTTGCTTTGTTTGGTGACATGCAATCTTCAACAAACATCCAAACCTGCCATGCATTGGATTTGCTCTAATGGCCTTAGGTAAATGGCTTTTAGGTGGCTTTTTTGATGGCTTTTGGCTTGTTTGGAGGTCAAACAAGCTAAAAAGACATGTTTGACAAATGGTTTTTCAAGTTAGCTAAAAGAAAACCAAAAAGAAAAAGATGTGGAGAGTAGTTTTTTCTCCTTGGATATCGACTTCTTTCTAACTAAAATAGAATCTTTTAAAAAAAAAAAGAGGAAAGGGGATGTTTTTATTGATAATATAATAAAAGTACATCCCCTACTTTCAATAAATTAACCATAAGAGAACAAGAACAAGCTCTTTACATACTAAAAGATCATTCAAGTAAGCTATCAATCATTACATCAATATCTTTCTTGGAGCTAGCTAACACTTTGACACAAGTCAAGTACTTGATCCTAAAGATTAAGGCTTCATGACTAAGCTTATCCTCTGAGAAAACTCGACAATTTCTTTCCCTCCATATCTCATAGACAGTGGCCATGAGTGAACACTTATGAATCTGACATTTCCATTGCTTACCAGCAGCATACCTCTTCAGCCAGCGAAGTTCTTGTTTTAAGTTTTGTATCTGCTTCCTGGAATGCAGCCACATGAGAATAGACTGCCAAACACTCCTTGTGAAGCTGCACTAGAAGAACAAGTGCTATGTACTCTCTGCAACAGCTAAACACAAGTAGCATCTATTCACCAAAAAATGCCTCTCTTGTTCACTAAGTCAATTGTAGAAAGGACTCCTTGCACTGCCAACCAAGCTATAACTGAGTGTCTAGGAAGAACATAACTGCTCCAAACAATTTTTAACCAGCTCGATCACTATGCTCAGTTGCCCTCTGAAGAACTCATAAGCTTTACCAACCTGAAGCTTACCATTGGTACTCCATGTTTCTAGCAAGGTAACAGCTACGGAAACACTTCCTGCAAGATCAACAAATTGATCTCTAACTTTAATAATCCCTCTCCAAGCTTCAACTGAATCTGACTTAGGTGAAACAATCCAGATTCTATAAAAACCCAGCAGATAATATTAAACCCAAAAACACCAGATTGAGGGATCAATCTTGTGTAGTTTCCAAACCCATTTCAGCATAAGAGATTCCGACTGAGAATCTCTTTATACCCAAACCACCAGTAGTCTTAGAAGAACACACAAAGAGCAAAGTTTTAGGTGCTAACCTCCTATGATCAGTAGTGCTACCCCAATAGAAGTCTCTGCACAACTTGTTAATCTCCTTTATCACATAAATTGGCAGGAGCAGGCTAGAGCACCAGAAATCTACAATGTCAAAAAGCACTTAGTTAATAAGTGATCTTTGCCATCATAAGATAAAAGATGGTTTGCCCAATGCATCAACTTATTCTTGATTATGTTGATTAATTCAAGATACATACAAGTTGTGAGTCTATAAGAATTTAGTTGATAGCTAAAATAGAATTCCATCCCATAATAATGTAAATAATGTCATTTATTATTATATTAATTATTATTGTTTTCATACTTATAGTAATAATTTTAAATTTACAATGATACTAAATTAAGATTATTGTTTTTATTTCTTTGATGATATTATTGATATGTTTAATTAGATGATAAATTATTTCGGATGCATTTCAGGCTCGAGTTTAAAAGAGAAATTAGATTTTTCGACAACGGGGTAGTGGATGCAAAGAAAGTATAAGTCATACCTACAATAAGAGGAAACATGAACTACCCACCTTCCTTCCCAAAGTCAAGTTAGTATCTTATCTTGGGAGTGTATATTGAATATAATAAATGCACTGGATGTAATGATTTCTACCTTTTAAAATTGTCTTATCATAGATCAAGGTTCCCTATTTATAGAGAACTGCGTCTAGAAAATTATACTACTTGCATAGTGAAAAGACCATAGTGCTCCTCCTAGTTACCCTCTATATAAAGGTTCACCAAAGGATACATTTGCCATGTAAGAATTGACTTGCTTTTGGAGGGCACAATTGTGCTAAGTCTTGTTGAGGACCAAGTGGCTTGGCACATATGTCATGTTGAGTCATCACTTTGAACATAAGAGATAATCCAGTGAGTAGTGCTCGGTGATCATAATGACGAGTGTCATGATTTCTTGTCGCAAACGAATATTATCACATCCATATTTTGTCTCATTGGGGGGTGTTCGTGATGTGTGTGTGACACCCATAATTTAAGAGCAAATTTAAACCTTAATTTAATATAAAATAGGTCCTTAAAATTCGAGGGAATTACCAAATGATATTACATACCAATAAGTAACTCCTTAACAATAGGAAATATTATTACAAAATCAACAATTCCCAAAATACAAAACTAATTCAACTACAAAATAGTAAATTTTGAACATATAGCAGAAGACTTCTCGAGTCCAGTTTAGCTTGAATTCTTGAGTTAAGAAAGAGAATCTACTCCCATGACAAAGTAGGAATATAGCAAAATCAATAGAAAGCGAGTAAAACTCAACCAACCAAAAATACAGTTTAGTCATGGAAAAATAATTAACTTTAGGTTTAACTTTACTCTGAAAAATTAACAACACCCATGACAAGATAAGCACAGACAATAAGGGAAAGTTTGAATGCCATGTTATTGTTGTAGAATTGGTCTTCTAAGGGAAAGTTTTGTATCTCGGAAGCATATCAGTTTTGGAGACCAAAGCAAAGGAAAGTTCAATGGCATAGAGCTTTGTGGGATCAGTTGGGAGTTCTAAAACATCAGATGATTGCTTAGTTTGAATTCAAGGCAAGATGGCAACATTGGATAGTATTCAATATAGGAGTATTGATATGGCTAACATGTTCTATCTATGCAATCATGATGCTGAATAGGTGAAGCATTTTTTTTTTCAATTACCCCTTTTCTTCCTCTGTCTAGACTTCTTTATTGAGATGGATGGGTCATACAAGAAGGCATTGGAGCTTGGCACAGGAAGTGGTTTAGTAAGTATGATAAGTGCCCTTCCATCAGGCTTGGTCGAGCAACTTTGGTAGTAGTGATATATAAATTATGGGCTGAACGAAATGCTAGGATCTTTAGTGGCAAGATCTCTTCTTCTGAGCAGATAGTCAAGAAAGTCCAATTTTCCATTTTTTGTAGACTTTATAAGTTTTATAAGGGCATTATTGCCTCGATATTTCCTTTGTTATAGGATTTCTCATTAGATTCCTACTTTGTTGATAGGCAGTTGTGTATTGAACTATATCTTTTCCTATAACCCCTTTTGTGATACCCTAGATTTGAGATTGAGATTTGATTAGTGTTTAAGATGATTCATAGTACTACTCATACCAACAAGATGCATCTTATTTTCAGGGAGCCCATTTACTTGGAATCTGATCTCCACGGTTAAGCGCGCTTGGATGGGAGCAGTAAAAGGATGGGTGACCTCTTGGGAAGTTTCCCAAGATGTGCACAAGTGAGGACAAAGTGCATTGAAAAGTCCTATGTTGGTACAATGGGGTCAGTACTAGTCTGGAGAGCCACATTTAGCAACATTTGCCAGCCCGTAAGGGGTTGGGGTGTTACACCTTTTTTGGAGGTGTTAATAACATTTTAATTCCTTAAAGAAAAGAGCACAAACACTAAAGAAAAATAATTCTTCTATTACTCTCGCTAACTTTGAAAGTGTAACACCCCAGAATCTCAGGGCAATTTAAAACCTTATTTTATCATAAAACAGGCCCTTAAAATTCGAGAGTATTACTATATGATATAACAGACCAATAAATAAATCCTTGAGAATAAGAAATATTTTTACAAACCAACATTTCTCAAATTATAAAATTTTAAATACAAAATAAATACAGCGGAAGACTTCTTAAATCCAAATAGCTCCAACACCTGAAATCAAGACAATCTACTCCCATGACAGAGTAGGCATATAGCAAAATCAGCGAAAGCTGGTAACACTCATCAAACCAGAAATTCATTTAGTCATGGAGAAACATTTTACTTTTGCTTTATATTTATTTGGAAAAATAAACACACTTACAAATAAACAGAAACAAGTAGTAAAGGAAAATGAATCCCAATCTACCCTTACAGACTCAAACTCAAGTTCTAACTCCAACCAACAACTCTAGAGAACCTCTCTACCAAAACCAACCTCTCAACTAAATAGCCAAGTATGTCGCTCTAATCGTTAACCATAGTCTCAGTCATGGGGGAGTGAACGTCGCGGCATAACCGCTAGAGAAAACTACCATATCAATCTCAACCATCTCAATAACCAATATAAAACTTGTTTACGGCACATCTGGCCTCATAAACATATAACCAATGCCTCTGCGGCAATTATCTCAATAATATGAAAATCTCAATAAATAGTATCTCAAAAGTTCACATGTTCATCATCTAGAGTCGAGGTCATAGACTACTTTACCCATTGTTACGGCATAGGAAATAACAATCGAGACAACACCAACTTGGAAACTCAAAGTGCAGCACATGTCATAGCTTCACGAAACTCAATCTCAATATCTCAATACAAACCAAACCTTTTCCAAAATCTCATATATAAACAAGCACATGACCTGGCTCAGTACCAAACTCAAAAACCAATCTCCATTGAGTTAACTGAAAAGCTTTACTAGTAAATGAGGAATCACCCTCATCCTGCAATCCCAAACGTAGGAGGAATCACCCTCACTAGCGAGTTTGAATCACAAAGTCAAGCTGGACAATATTCCTCGATACTCTTCTGATACCAAACTCGACAAACCTCTAAATCATGTTAACTGGTCTTAACCTCAAGACCGATCTCAACCAATGACTCATCTCATACCAAACTAACCAAACCAAACCAAACTAAACCAACCAGTATCCAAAATAGACCAACTCACAAAAACACAAATAAAGTATTATGCCAAAATACAGATAACCATCTCGAAAATAATAAACTCATGTAGCACTTAAAAATATAACCATATAATCATCTTGATCACAAATAACGCATAAAAGAAAGTGGTAGACTTATGTTACCTTTAAGTACGCAAAATCGACCAAGAAGCACAAAACTCACTTCTCAAACTCGCATCCAAAATCCGAAACATACTCATATAAAATCACCAAATAAATACCCAATCCTATGATGGGCTAAGCGAGTTCGCGGAAAAGAAACGTTGACAGATGAATTTTGATACAAACGAAGTACGTAGTTCCGCATGGTCTTATTAGATGATTAGTTAGAATGATCAAAGATGACCATGTATGATCATGAAACATAGATGAGATAATTTATGATGATGATGACATAAGGGACATGAAGTGTTTTGTTGAAATATTAGTACGGGGAAGCAACATAAAAATGATGGGTGATCATGGTCAGCGGCACCGAAAAGAATAATAGTATCTAGTAATTACTTAGGGTTAAACAGAATCATCTATGGCTTTGGTTTGGGCCTAGAAGAATAAAATTCGAACCTTTTGTAGTATCTCTAAAATAAAATATATAAGCCCAATATAATCTTCTCATATAAAACTAAACTCATTTATTTTCCTCTAAATACAGAGTATAATTTAACCCCATAAAATAATAATTAAATAAATAATTAAATACCCAAAATATCGGGGTATTACATTCTTCCCCTCTTAAAATGAACTTCGTCCTCGAAGTTCGGAGTTAACGCTTTTAAAAACACCTTGAAAATAGAGTGGTATTACAGAAAGCCTCAAGCTCGCCACTAAACTCGATCTTTTAACATATATCTTTATATCCTCTGGTCCCAACCTCTTAACTGCTCATAGGCAACCTATCTAAATGATTCAAGACGAATTCTTTAGCGAAAATAATATCTATAGCCAAGTGTATTCCTCTAATCGTCAACTCTTAGTCTTATTAATTGGGGAGTGAACATCACAGGTGAATGCTAGACAAAAACTATAATCTCAATCTAAAAATATATCGATAACTCTCAACAAAACTTATTTATGGCACTTATGGCCTCATAAACACATATTATCAATGCCTATTTGGTAATCATATTATAATCAAATATCTCAATAAGTAGTACTCAAAAGTCCCATATTCATCGTTTAGAGCCGAAAATCATAGACTACTCCATCCATAATTCGACAAAGAAATTAACAACTTCAAGACAATACTAACTCAACAACTCAAAGTGTGCACAAGTCATAGCCAAACTCAACTCGATATATCTCAATATAATCAAAGTCGTCATATTTTCTGTTAATTTAAAGGTATACTTAAGAGAGAGGGGGGGGGGGGGTAAATAAAGTATCCCTAAATATCTACCAATATTTGCGGGTTTAAAACAATAATAAACAAAACCAAAATCGATGTACTAGAAACACAATCACTGGTGCATGTACCAGCAATAATTTAGTTAACAATCACTGGTGCTAGTGCTAGTGCATGTAACAGTTAAGCATAAACTAAAATGAAATTAAATAAGCAAACAAACACACAGATTTAATGAGGTTCAACCTTAACTCAAGGTCTACGTCCTCCCTACCACAGTCTCAATCAAATCCACTATGATGAAGAATCTACACTTATGCTAGATCTTAACTCTAAGAACTAACACAACTTGATCAACTCAGATCTAGACTTTATAAGACTAACTCTAGTCTAACCCCAACACCTAACTCTATATGCTGCTAGCACAATCAACTTTGACTATTTCCTTAGTGTAATAGCCCCATTACACTTTACAACCAGAAATAGAAAATAATACAAACCGAATTGTTATCTCAGAAGCGCTTCTTGTTTAAGCATAGAGACATAACACTAAAACCTAAATGACAAAGAGACCAATACCTTCCTTGATAGGCTGAATGAGAGAATAAAGAGTTCAAAGTATTGGAGTTTTGCTTTGTGAAAAGTCTGTTCTCAAAATGTGATTTTAGCAAAACAGTCTTGGTAGTTTTTCCTACTGGAATAGTAGTGGTATACATAGGATACCTTAGTTACGTATTAGGTATGAAAATATCCCTAGTAACACTTGATGAAACAACCAGTGAAAAATCAGTCAAAGATAGGATACTACTAAGATATAATTTAAGTCAAACACAAATTCCTTTTCTTTGATAAAACCGTGTTATCTTAAGAGTTTTAGATAACATATAACTCTTCACTGGACAAAACTATATTTTAAATAAAATTAGGTAAAAACAAATCAAGGACTTTAAAACGATTTAGGAAAGCCAAGATACCTTAAAATATTTTCCAACACTGAAACTATATGATGTATGTACCAACAATGAATTGTTGGTCCATCAGTAGTTTTGCTTATCATTGCTCATCCTCTCATCAACCTGGAAATCAAATCAGAGAGCATATGTTCTTTTTGGAAAGTACAATAATCTAAATTAACACCTAAGAATCTATACAAAACAAGTCTTCTCTTCCTTGAGCTTGATCAGCTTCACTCTTTATGTGTAGACTTTAAATGTATAATATAATAGTTGGTCCTTGTGCTGATGCTTCCATAATGTGTGAGCATTTTTCTCTGGCTCAATCTTTACTTCCTTTTGTCATTGATCCTTGTATTGGTGCTCTTGAGCCTTGACATTGCTTGACCTTAAACTGAAAACAAAACATTACACATGTCTTGTAGTTTGGAATCATCATAACATAAACCTACTAACATTTTCGTATATATAAAAGTAGCTCATAACCTGACTCACAAATATTGCTAAACCAAATCGGCTAATTAAACCCATAGTCCAACACAATATCCATTCACTACCAAACTAAAACTACACAACATTGACCTTACAACCACTCCAAGACAACAATTCCAACAACCCCAATCTTAAACTACCAACCGAGATAACTACTAATTGAAAGCTAAGAGAATGTACACAAACAAATATACGTAGTTATTAAATCGTCTCATAGAAAACTTGACTTCTCATGTATCATTTAAGAGTCAACTCCAAGAAGCACATCATGAATCACATTGAGTTCACATAATCTTTCGGAAAGGGCTAAGACTTGTGATACATTCAAGTTTCACAGCCTAGTGAGAAGACAACAAAAAGGAGAGAGATTGTTAATATAGTTATATTTTATTATTCCAAATTGCATATATGTGTAATGTGTTGTTTTGAGTATGACTTCAGAATATGAGGAGAACCAATGATGGATTAAGGACTACCAATACATGCACCAAAGACATACCAAAATATGAACCAGTTAAAGACTAGTGAATGACTACAAGATAGTGTTGAGGCACCAGTAAAGTCTAAAGAGAAGCACCAATACTAGGACCAGTTATAGACTAGTCTTCTAGACTGTTGAGTTCAAGATCGAAAAACTTGAATTCAAGTCTAGGATAATTGGTTATTGTTTTTAGATTATTGTAAATCAAGAGACAAACAATATTTGATTTGATTTTCAAGTTCGTGGGAGGAAGAACTATGATAACCAAAGATGTTCATGCATCAGACAACCTCGGTGTTGGTTGAAATTTTTTTTAAGACGTTCTCTAAAACCTATTATCGAGTTAGTCTTATATGGTTATAAAATGGTTATTTAGTGAGGAGTTAAATATTATCTTAATCACTTAGAATGACACGGTTTGTTTTGGATAAAAGATAGAGTTTGTATTTCACCAAACTACAGATTCTTATCTTATCTTTTGACTAAATATTCACACGCTTATCCAAGGTTATCTGTTTGATTTAAAGAAGTTTTCTACTCCTAAATTACTTGACTAGTTTAGTGTATATAGCCTTTCATGTTCTAGTAGAAAACTTACCAAGAGTATTTTGCAAATCTGTATTTTGAGAGACAAACTTTCACAAAGCAAAACTCCAATACTTTGAGCTCTTAATTCTCTCAGTTAGCTTATTCAAGGAAGGTATTTATCTCTTGGTCACTTAGGTTTATTTGTTATCTCTTTCCTAAGCAAGAAGTATTTGTAAGGCAGTTTTGATTTTTATTTTTCTTATGATTTATAAAGTGTAATATAGGTATTACACTAAGGGCAATCTGTCTAGAGTTAGGTGTTGGGGTTGACTAGAGTTAATCGAGTAAAAGTCGCAGTCAGATCGGATTAAGTTGGATATGGAAGTTAGGGTTAAAACCTAACATAAGTGCACATTCATTATCATAGTGAATTTGATTGTCAGTGTGATAGGGAGGACATAGACCTTAAAGTTATGGTCGAACCTCATTAAATCTTGGTATTGAATTTGATATTGTTTATTTTTGTTTTCTTTTGTTGATGTACCATCACTAGCACCAGTGCAACATCATTGTGTTTAAATACTTTTACATACATCACTAGGTCTTGCCTGGTCTATCAAATTATAAATTATCAATACTTGTTTTAATTCCGTAAAACGTGTAGACATTTAGGAATACTTATTTCACCCCCTTTAAGTATACATTTACGATTAACAAAAATATTAGGCGTGTGAAGGACGCGCAATAGCCTTCGGCTCGTCAACGACTTCCGTCGGTGTTGATATCTGAAAAATTGTGAGGAGAGATGAAGGTGGTGATCGATGATGAGATGATGAAAATAGTGGTGAAAATTGGTGTGTTTGGGTTTGGGTTTTGACAAAAATATAAAAGCAAAGGCTGGATCACTTGTACTTGTTTTGTCATAAGAAATGAAAAATTATAGGAAAAAATGAGCAAGTGGTGAAAAAAACTTTAAAAGAGAAGACATGTTTTCAAACGCATCTAATATTTTGCCGTAATTGTTAGATATAAAATTTCTTATGCATGAGTGCATGACGAATACTAATATTCTAGTTTCCATATGAAAGTGAGCCAAAATGTTAGGATATAAAAAGTGAGCCAAAACGTGTTGTACGGCAATGCAAGCTTCTAGACATGATGTTTCTAAGTTTGGAGTTGTGATTTATAAATATAAAACTCTTATTTCTAGTTCACTACTTGTACTTTTTCGTTCGTTAGACGTTCGGGTAATGGTGTAGCGCATAAGCTAGCCAAAAAACTCTATTCGTTTTGGTGGTTTAGTAGTTTGGATAAGTGGTTACAAAGATGCACTAATCACTAATTTGCCAATTCAAGTTTCGGATCATGCACATATTATTCTTCGACCCCAAGCTTTACAAAAGAATATTAAGAGACCATATAGGTTGGAAGCTTGGAGTAATGAGCATGAAGAAGGTAGGGCTCATGCACTTGAGGAGTGGGATTTACAATGCAATGGTTCAGACATGTTTAAGGTTGTTCGCAAATTGTCAAGTGTGCGCTCGACTTTTAAATCGTGGTCCTTGAACAAGAAGAGAGGTTGGAATCGTGAACGGGATTCCTTTGATCAAGATTTGTTAAGAATGCAGAAGCATTGTGAATCTTCAAGGGACTTTAGTGGGCTTGATGAGTCGACGGCGAATCACAAAGAGTTTGTTGCAATTGCTGCTCTTTTCTGTAAACAAAGAGCTAAGTTAAAGTGGAATTTAAGTGGTGATTCTTACACTAAATTCTTATTTAATTGGGCTAAGGGTAGAGTTCTAAGAAATAAAGTTGTGGCGATCAAAAATAGCAATGGGGATTGGTGTCATTATGTTGGTGAAATTGAGAAGATTGTTAATGGTTATTTTGGTGATATTTTTAAATGTGGTAATTCGGCGGACTCTGGTTTTGTTATCCTACTTATGGATTTGGATGGCGAAGTTCTTAATTGTATTTCTAGAGTCCTCGCAGATTCGGATAGTTGTCATCTTAATAAAAGGTTTACAAGGAAGGAAGTCCGAAGAGCAGTTTTACAATTGGGTCCATTGAAATCGCCTGGACCAGATGGTATACCATCTTTACTTTACCAGAAATGTTGGGCCCAGATCAAGAATGAAGTTTGTGCGGGAGTGCTCTCGATTCTAAACTCAGGTAACATGTTGAAAGAGATTAATAAGACCTTTATCCGTCTTGTTCCTAAGTATCAAGACCCTGAGTTTATCTCCCACTATCATTCGTAATGTCATTTATATGATTGTTACTAAATGCATGACTAACCGCTTAAGGAAGGTTATGGGGAATCTGGTCAGTGAGTCGCAGAATGCCTTTGTTACTGGGAGGCTGATCTCGGATAACATTCTTATTGGTCATGAAGTTTTGGAGAATATCGGAAGGACGACTATAGGTAATACTCATAAGTTGGCTATTAAAGCTGATATGAGCAAAGCTTATGATAGAATTAGCTGGTCCTTTCTTAAAGCAGTTTTGTTAAAGATGGGTTTTCCAGAAGCTTGGATTAAGATGATTATAAATTGTGTTTCTACGGTGACGTATTCGGTTCTCTTAAACGGATGTCCGCAGTTCAAACCGAATTGCGGTCTTCGTCAAGGGGACCCTCTATCGCCGTACTGTTTGTTCTATGTATGGAAGCTTTGTCGGGAATGGTTAATCATGCTGAGGATCAAGGTAGGCTTGAGTGCTTCAAAGTGGCTAATAATGCACCTGTTATCTCTCACTTATTCTTTGCGGATGATTCAGTGTTTTTCTTCAAAGATACTGATCCAAGTGCGATTGGATCAAGTTTCGAAGAAGTTTAGAAGTTGCATCGAGGAGCAGCAGCTCGACTCGAGCGAGATCTGTTTTCGCGGGAATCTTTTATTTTTCAGCAAGTTTCCTTATTGCACTAGGTTTCT
>CAAKMY010052988.1:0-39243 GCA_901111285.1 Corrigiola litoralis
TCTTTTAGTATTTTAATAGTTTTTAATGCAATACTAGGGGTGGTGACAAGCCTCTTAATGACGGGATGTTGGAAACTTGTGACTCTTTCTATGATAAGTTAGCGTTAAGTGTCCGGTTGAAGCTTCTAGTGTCCGACACGGGACACCATGCCTAAACTAAGGTGTCCGAGTAACATAGCATCAGACTAAAGTTCTTCCTGAATAACTAGAGGTCATTCAGGTGATGTATTAATTCTCGTGTTAGGAGTGAAGACTTCTTGTCTCCCTCTTGAGTCAATTATATTTACCTCCTCTCCAAAAACTTAGCTAGATTATAAAAAAACATCATGCCAGGATTTACATACGCTTCAAATTTTTCAATCTTAGACAGACCTTGACAAGGACGAGCAAGAGGATTAACAGCATGCTGTAGAGCCAAAACTGGCGACGCTAAGGGAGCCAAAGATACGACATCAAACCTGCAAAACATGTATAGCATCTAAGGGATAAACGAAGTCCTTCAATAGTTCTTAACAAACGCAAAGCAATTTAATGGTTGGCATTTTCTTACCAATACCGGTACGGCAAAACAAGAGCCCTCAGCATTAAGGTAGCATCAGAGCAGGCAACAACAACAAAACAGACAGTTAACCTGAAAGAGTGGATAAACAAGGTAAAATATCAGTGACTCTGCAAAGCATACTGAATATAAATTGTCCAATCTTAGAAAGCTGTAAAGTTAACTAACCTTGACTGTGGAACAGTGACAAGGAAAGCAGTCACGGCCAAGTATCTCCAATCATTATCCTGGGCATCTCCATGATGTATTAGTTCCATCTCCTTTAAAACAGACTTGGAACAAGGAACTGCATCTAATGGTCTACCTAAATTGTCGCTGTCTTGTGTCTTCTTTTGCCTACAGATAGATTTAACAGGCATGTCCGTTGATAGCCATTTGAACGACATCGAAGACAAGTCTCTTGATGAAGACTTTAAGTCTCCATATTCTTTCTTCATATCATGGGCAGATATATCTTCCTCAATCATGTGCCTCTTTCTTAGTAACCAAGAAGTTAATACCCGCTTTGCCCCAACAGAAATTAGTAAGCCTGGGTTGTCAGTGTTGGCTAAGGAATTATTGGTCCCACATGTACCATTAATTCCGTCAACCACTTTAGCTTCTGTTGAATGTATCTTTGACACAAAACATAATGATCTCACAGCTGAACCCCCAACATGTTCCCCAAGTAAGTTCGACACGGCCCAATTTTCAGCATCGTGATTATACCTGGTCCATACATCACGCTACTGTTAGTTCATAGCACACAGCACCAGAGATTTCTTGCAGGGAAAAAATTGAGTTCAAGAAACAATTATGTGAACCTTCCAGAAAGAACGAAGATTAATTTTTTGATAAGAAAAGAATATTACTAAGTAACGATACAGTGCCTACACAACTAATTACAAATGGGTCTAATTCCTCTAAAGTAGAGTTATTGGAGTGCCCTTGAAAGCGCCAGAAGCCTTCGCTCAAAAAGAAGCTATGTAGACTATACTCCCCCAAACATACTCCATGGCATGACTATTTTCCGTAAACAATTGAGAATTACGTTCAATCCAAATACACCAAAACGTTGCGGACATCGCACACTTCCAAGGCAACCTATGCTCTTTACTCCCACCCAACTCTACATAATCACAATGATGAAAGAACAAAGAATAATAATGTGTATACAGTAGCATGACTATTGCATCTGTAGCTCCAAAAATTTATCCAGCTACCTCTTACATGAATGAAGCACAATACACAGTATAATATACATAGCGGACAAGTCATCCATCCAAACAGTGGTATAAAGACCTTACTTAGTCAACCTCACAGTACCATCTTCACACCCAGTTGCAATCCAGTTTGATTTTGGATGAGGAGAATGCATTTCGTTTGATGCAGATTGGAGCTCTGCAGGGATAATGCACAAGGAGTGAATCTCCTTCCCGTGGAATTGTAAATGGAGGTTACACGGAAAAATCTTCTTTTTGCCATCTGGTATCCAGTATCTATGAATATAGATGATTTCATCCTGAAAGGGAGAGCAATAGATAAATGACAAAAAAGGTAGTCAAGCATAAACCTCTCCTAATTATACATATATATGGAGAAGAGAACACAGCACAGAGCATTAGCATGATAAGTGAAGTTCATTCTTCGCGAAATTATAAATGAGTTAATAACTACAAACACCACACTACCAAATCTTGGAATTCTGGATCTGATAGGTGACAGGGGTTGGGAGGTCAAGACGTACATCGCTTCACGCCTAAAGGCTTACAGCTAGCTGAAAAAAGGAGTGTGTAACCAATTTTGAGAAGTCAAAAGTAGCAAGGCACTTCTTGTGATATTTAAAAGTTTCAAATGTTTTGAAAAACCAATAACAGCAGCTGAAGTGAAATATTAGACTGCTAATAGTGGTATTGTGAAATGTGGACAAATGGGCATATCATGCCCTAAGCCTATCTAAATGAATGAACATGTTGGTTTATAAGAAAATTTTCGAGAAGTCAAAAGTAGTAAGGCATACTCATAGTAATATAAAAAGTATCAAACATCTTGAAAAACAAATAACAGCAACTGAAGAGCAATATTAGACCAATTATAGTGGTACTGTGAAATGTGGACAAATGGACATATCATGCCCTAAGCCTATCTGAATGAATGAACATGTTGGTTTCTAAGAACAAGCTGTCTATGATATCTATAAGCTGGTTTTGCAAAACAGATAATAACATAAAGTAAATTAATAGGAGAAGAGAGTTTTCAGAAGAGTTACCACTTACCACAGGCTACAAGCTAAGTATCTTTAATTTAAACCATAACACTACTTTTAAAAGGCCTTTAGAAAGAAAAATTCATAGGCACACAAATAAAATTAATAGAGAGAGAGAGAACAAAAAGGAAGCTCTCATATCATATTATTAGTTACCAACTTACCACAGGCCACAATAACTAACAGAGAAATATGCAAGTTTTTACCACACTTGATACAAGGAAGAATATTAGAATGCCAAGGGGTAGAGTGAGGAAGAAAGCATACCTTGACATATGCAAAACTGCTGCACATCTCAGGGATACGACCAAGATGATAAGAATAAGGACGACGCCACCCGCCACACTTGACTTGCAGAACCTGCATCCAAAAGCGATTCAAGCTCTCCCAGATAGATAATGCGAATATTTCTCAAATTTTATCCTTAGCCAGTACTACTCACTCCAAACTCCCAAAACCAAAGGAAGGAAAAAGTAGACACCAACCTTTGACTCAGATTCCAAGTTCCATATCAAAAAATCAGTAGATGAGAAACCAACTGCGTAGGTTATGTTCGCTGAATCATCCAGGGAGTAATGGTCAGCAGAGATAGACTGAACTAGAGTTAATTCTTTGGTCTGTCTCATCCCCACAAATTCTAAAGTCTGTCGATCTTTATCATATTCCAGATAGCAAATGCATCCATCTCGTCCAGTCTGCACACAGAAAAAATGCAGAGAGACTGAAGTTCAAATTGTTCATATATTACACTGAAACACGACGACTGAACAGCAAAACTTAACAGATTCATTCTTTTACAGCTGCTGAAGTAAATATCTCCTACTACTATCCAAGCAGAATTCAAAGTGGCTTGGTCACCAAGTACCATCAACTCAAAAACAAGAGGCAATATGAGGAAGGAGAAAGGACTGCACTGCACAAAACAGGTGTTCCCGCAACTAACTTTATAGCAAAATGATGATACTATCATTAAATCAAATTAAACTAAAGTATGTATTTTGCCTATATTTAAAAGGACAACCAGGACGTTTTTATCAGTGAGTTCACACATAAGTCAGTAGATATGTGATCTCAGACATAGGGGGCTGGAAAATTGCCAAACAGAAAGAACCTAGAAATTTATATGATGTATAAGACCAATTAGGTTCATCAAACTTGTATGTTTCAAGAACAATTGACAAAGTATTGACATTCATAACTTAAAAAAGTACTACACCCTCATTTTCTGAGTAAGGAGCATAAAGTATACATTTGATTGTAGAGAGTGGGTTAAGTTCAGCCATTACCGAGCAGATTTCAACTAAAGTCGAGCTAAAGCTGGCTACTGAAATGCTGCACACAGCAGATATCCCATGAGCTCCTTTGAAATATGTAAGGAAAGGTGACTTCTCATTGGATCGTGGGGAAGTATCACATACAATGCTCTTCAACAAAGGAAACAGTACCAGATTACCACGCAAATCCCCGCAAACTAACACCTGCACCAACAAGTAAAAATATATAGCATTAAATAAAAAAAAACCATAATCTTCAGGGACCGGAATGAAAATATCCTATGTTTCTTGGCAGTCTCCCCTATTGGAACTGAGATTAACTTTTTTTTCAGTTAACATCTCAAAGAGCCAAATGGGCTGTGGGGTCAGGAAGTAGCAAATATGCTTCAGTGTGTCCTCCATACCGATAAAAATCACTATGTACACTGCATGGAAGCGAGTGCAAGAAAAAATTTCGGCAAGAAGAGTGTATATACCTCCTCTTCACATGAAGCGTCCAAAGACACTATCCTCACACCGAAAGGTGAGACAAATTCAGCAATCAGATGTGCATCACAATTTCTCAAAGCACCCTCAGATAACGGATCATATAGCCTCCATAGTTTCACAAAACCCCTAGGATTGGAAGTGAAAATGAACCTATACATAAGAGGAACAAGACCAGTAAAAAATCGGTGAAAACCCATATGAAATTCGTATGGTTTATCACAAAAATTCTAGTATTACTATAGTTGAAAGTAACATCCAAAAATCAATCTAATATTAGACAGATATTGTTACAACAATTAAGATCTTGTCATTACCTACATCCAAGTGACTTGCACCAATATATTCCTAAGAGCTGTCTTTCCATTTCAGCTGACCAAGAAACTCTGGCAGCCACTTTAGGGGTACCATCACAAAATCGTACTTTGATGACTTTCATTGCTCCTCTGCCATCACCAACAGCAACTGAATCCTCAACTCCAAGGGCCAGCTCAGTGAGATTTCTGGAAAAAACTTCCATGCAAATAACTGGGACCTCCTCAGTGACTCTGACAAGTTCGGTCCACTCCACAGACCCGCTCTCACATAGTTTAGCATGGTATACGTAACCAAGGTTTGTCGCAATATAGATGGTATCCTTACGTGCAAATTTCAAACAGCGCACATATTCACTTTTGCTGCATTAGTGATAAAAGCAGTTTCAATCAAAAAAATTTGAAGAGTGAAAAGTCAAGGGTGACAGTACCAAACAATGATAGCAGAAAGCCAGAATTTGAAGTACATAAGCAAGACTCTCATTAGTCGATTCTCATCCCAGACACCCCACATCCAGTATTACCCAACAAGGAACCACAGGATAACAAAGAAGGAAAGCATTACATATATCTCTGGAGGTACTTAAGCTCCGCATGAGAACTGCTCTCTGGCAAAGATCTTTTAAATTGGAGGTATTTACCTGTCCATAAGCCCAATATGACCTGATGAATTCGGGATGCCAACTTTAAGGACCTCTGCTTTTCTTTCATCTACTTCTTTGATAAGATCATCTGAGGACGTAGACGAAAAAGTAGGCAAGCAATGGACTTTTATTGCAGAATCGAACCCAGCCGTTACAAGAAGGGATGAATATGGATCATACAAACACCGCCATATTCCCCTCCCTCTGTGCAATAACAAAAGCAATTGCAAATTGGAAAGACAAACAAAGAGTATATAGTTCACTAGACAGTAAAGATAAAAATGCATTTAGTGGAAACTTTTAGAGCAATACGTAAAGGGCAAGAAATCCTCCTAAAATATAATGTAAAAAAATGGGGGAGGGAGAAATACATCATACATGTGACAGTCACCCTACCATAAGAAGCTAAACCAAAAACCTAAAAAATCATAGAAAGCGGGGATGGGTGGAAGTCTATCAAAGAAAGCCTCACAAATAAGTCGGACCCACTCAGGCTAGATTCATACAGCAAGCACCTGCGGTCACAGACTTCTTAAACATCAGAGTAAATTACCTCAAGTTATTGTAAGTGATAAAACAACGACATAAACACTTCAATGTGTACAATTTTCATTAATAGAAAAAATATAACAAAGTCACAGCTCATAGACACGAAGAGTGCCAAATGGTGGATATGAATGATCACGTTGGTGATTTTACAATCTACATCAAGGGGGTCCTCATAGGATTATGTCCTCTAAGTTCTAACTAGTAACTACTTTTTCCAGATACCTAACAAAGAGCAAAATCTGTAACAGCTTGATAAACAAAAATACAGATGAGAATAGGACGTACGTATGCTCCTTGATAACTCTTAGCTCTCCTCCATCCAGTCCCCATACACGGCAAGTACAATCCTCTCCCGCAGTGACAATTAACTTTACAAAAAAGAATCATGAACAGATTCAGTATATAAGGATATTTATAGATATATGTAATTTAGTTGAGAAGGGAGACAGCTTCATATTGCCATCCCTAAACATTAAGACCATATCAAATCAGAAATAATTGTGCCTTTTTTCTGTTATCATGGCTTTATAAGATTGTATAAGTTTAAGGGAAGTGAAATGCGCCATGACGTATACTTTAGACATTAATCGAAGGTTCGGATCTAGGCTTTAGATTCAAAAGCTATCTACTCTTTTCTTATCCTTAAATTTCGTGGTTCTTGTCTTCTTTATCTTGAATCATTTAGTATATAATCCAGATCTTGGTCTGGACTCTGGACTCAACCTTCAGGAAGTTCTCCTCAGCACCATTTAATATAAAACGGCAAAAATAGAGAAGATTCAACAAATACCATATGATTTGTCTAAGTAGCGTAATTTAATTAATCATAAGCTTCACGAGAAAAATATCCTAGTGCAGTGTAACAATTAGCAAGGTACTTGCTTCGCTCGTATGAAACTTTCAACTACGCGTAAAACATCAGCCGAATCATGAAACCATGACCAAAATATTGCTACAAGAAAACAATACAGGTGACGATCACTAATTGTGACGGACCAAAATAATGAGGAACAATTATACTGAAACAGAGCAAGTATTCCATTACAGGCAATACTACATGCAGAAGTCTAGAGCAAACGGACCATATAACTGACAAATGTTTAAAAAGGCTAGAGGCACATTACGGCAATAGGGTCTCTGAAGCCTAAGGCTAGGCACCGAGTGAAGGAGCTCGTGAGGCGCGAAAATTGAATATAGAAGAGCAGAATTAAAACAAATAATTTTTCTGCCATAGAATCTCGGGATTAGCATATCCTTTTTCATTAAAACTAAACCAGGCAATACTACATAACAAACTACTGCTCCAAACAGGGGCAGTCTTTCCAAATTTAACTGATAAAGAAGCACATCAACAGTCATTTAAACAAAGCGCTTAAGGGTAGAAGAGAAGCACGAGGAAGGAGCTTACCGAATCAGTAATGCAGCAATCCCAAACTCGAGCACCATGACCAAACAGCATAGGCCCAGCCAGATAAGAACCATGCACTTCTCTCAAACCATTAGCTGTATTCAATTTAGTAGTATCAGCTATCCACATCCGAGCACTGTAAACTAGACAAGTCAGTTTCTCAAAGTAAAAACCAAGTGTTCAGAATTCCACAATTTAGCAACCATTACTGCAGCGGAATAATTTACTCACCTACGGTCATCAGACACAGAAACCAATTTGGATCCATCACTTGACCATGATAGGCAGAATATAGAACCCTGGTGTCCGGAAAGTCTAGAAATTATCTTAGCTTCAATGTGGTCACTATGCAGGAGCTGTGTATCGTCTAAAGTGCTAATCATACTCGGGTATTCTTCCGTACTCGTTAGATCTTGTGTACTGCGTCGATCAAACAACTTCCACACAACAATCTGGCAATACCAAAGGTGAAAAATGAATAAGAATACTAGTTATGTTCTTCGAGACTAAAAATAAATGGAGACGCTACATCATCATATCGGCAAAACAGAAAACAGGTTAAAAAGCTATCCCTATTCCGTTTTCCCAATAACAGGGAGATGAATTGTTTCAAACAGGTTGGCAGAGAAAATAAATCAGCAATCCCTAATCTCGCGTAAATTCCCTAATCATCAACTAGACTTCTAAGGAAGCTGACTGACTATACCTTATTTTCCTACTGACAATGTGAAGTCCATGCACAAACATTAACTTCGAACCCCCGTGTTGACAGTCACAGATATCTGATGGTTCCTAATAGTTGAAAGATGTAAGAGAGCAACAGAATGGTTTTCGAAGAACTTTGCATGCCCAAACCAAAACCGAAAACTCGAGTTTCGAATCAGCCATATAATTTGACAAGTTCACAACTAAGATAACAGAGATTCCCAACTAGTCCAACTAAAGGTAACCTGGGAAAAACATGTGTCGCTTAAGCACCTCTTTATCTTATTGACACATAGGAGTCACAGAGACGAGGAAAAAAAACAATATTTCACACACTTTGTGGTTGGTTATTACGACAGCAATAAGCAATATTTGGAAAGACCATCCAATGCAACAATCAGCTACGAAGTACGACATGTAATATATCAACCGATTATTACCTCATTAAAGATAGTACCAGATGCAACAAGAAAACCTTCAATACCACGACCCCAAAACTTCATGGAGTACAGAAGGCACCTCTCTACAAAAAGACAGATAGAACATCAAGAGTAGCTGTATAAGTGGATCGCTGTAAACAAAAAGTGCTTTTTTTCTTTTCGATGAGAAAGGTATAGGTATTCATTAGCACAAATAAATCACAAACCACAACTAATCAGATAAGGAGGACAAGGAACATTGTCGTTTGTAGGAAACAACCTAGTTGGCACAGCTGCGCTCTAGATAGTAACGATTATAATGGAGGAAACCAAAGACAAATATTCTGACTAACCTGGACATCGAACTTCAAACAATACAGTGGACTTGACTGTATCGCAAACGTGAACAGAATTGTCACTACAGCCAACTGCAAGAAAACGGCAGCCCCCTTGAGAAGAAGGTAAACCATCCTAAGAGAAGTGGATGAGAGAATTAGGCGTTTAAAAGAGCATAGTTTTGCCATATTGGGGGGAAAAGGGTGTTGTTGGTCTACAAAAAAGATAGTTGGGTTGAAATAACATAAGAGGAGAAAGGATACCTGTAGGAAACAAAAATCTAGAACCCAATGAGTAAATCTTGGCAAGAGGCATAACAAAACCAAATTGGCGGAAACAAGTGGTTGAGCGGGGGATTGTGAGAGGCGCAAGGTATATAGCTTAACTTTCCTCTCCCCGGAAACAACAATGGTAAAAGTAGCCGAGGAGGATGAGGGATTATCCTGAGAAGTTGTCAAGACAGCAGCGATTCCGTGAACACGAAGTCCTTGGAAAACGTAAAAGGATTGAATCTGGCGACCAAGATGTAGATCAAAAAGCAGTATCTGCGATCCTGTCCCTGTTGATAGAAATTCAATACGCAATGTATGTATGTATGTATGTATGTATGTATGGAGTTGTTAATTAGTTGGACAGTGAAAGAAAGAAAGAAAAGGAAAAGAATAATAATAAAAAGGGGGGAAAGAGTGGGGTGGGTGGCGTCCGTACCGGCGAGGAGGAAGGGAAGAGGGGACAAGGAAGAAGAAGAAGCAGGAATACTATTATTGGGTAGATAACACAGCGCCGATATTTCCCCCACATAATCCCCGCCCCAACTCACTGTTACTCTGCTCTTCTCCATCGCCATTCGCCACCCACTCTCTCTCTCTCTCTCTCTCTCTCTCTCTCTCTCTCTCCCCCCCCCCCTCCCNNCACTCACTCACTCACTCACTCACTGTAAAACCCAAGTCTTTGAATGCCGCCTCTTTTTTTTTTGTTTTTCTACCACCGCCTTTTCCTTCTTTAGTTCTTCCCCCACTGCCCACTGCCCACTGCCCACTGCCCACTTTCTATATTTCCCTCCTCTTTTCACCCTTTCTTTCTTTTTTCCCTTTTTTAAATTTAACTCAACTACCGAGTACTTCTCCTCCTCAACTCTTCTATTTTTAACTCTAAAATTAATTTATTTCAAAAAAAAATAAATGGGACGAAATCATAAGAAACGGAATAACTTTAAAAGATAATTAATTATCAAAAGAAACTCAAAATCACTTCAATATTTACCTTCGTAAGACTACATTTATATCGATGCCACCATTAGGCTTTCACGTTCATATTTGTCCCCCACTAAATAAATGAGTTATACTTAATGTTACAATTAGATGCTAATCTAATCATATTTTTAAATAGAGCAAACCTAAATTCCTTTCTTGTAACATTTTACTTAAATTCACTTAAAGCTACCTATTGTTGCTCACTTTTAAACAAAGTAGACTTTTCTTCTTCTCACGTAGATACATAAATTCAACACTTTAGATCATATTCGAAAGAATGTTAGTACAATTCCAAATAAATGATGATAAATCATTAGCACATCATCTTAGAGTTGAAAACACAAATGAATTAAAAGATGATATACATGTAAACCACAATCCTAAACAAAACAAAGATATATATTGTAAGAGGAAAATCAAGTTGTCTATCTTTTTGACAATCATGAGTAGTTAAGCATGTATTAATCATATGTTGTACGACCTTAACTATACAATCACCGTTATGAGGAAGAGAGTAACAATAGGAGTTGACTATATGAGACCGAAATTGTTCAATTAAATATATCAAATGCGATGATAAGAAAATACAAGAAATATAAAATTTGAAATAGGGATTGAGCGGGATTGTGATGAAAAATCATTCTCAATTTTTTTTTTTAAAGAAGAAACGTAACTAAATAAGTAAAACCGAACAAGCGAATCAGTCATAAAGTTGTCGTGCCCATAACCCTAAACAAATTCCAAGTCATAGTTATATACTCCCTCCGTCCCATTCAATAGTTTACGTTTATTTTTTTTTCACAATTATCGGTTATTTTGAACATTAATAATTCAAAACATATATTTTATTAAATTATATAAATATACTATTATTAAATTGCTCTTAAATACAAATACAACCATTCTAAATTTATAATTTTCTCAATTGTAAACTAATGAATGGGATGGAGGGAGAATCATTTTCTTATAGAAGCCAATCGAAAAATGCGGTGAGCGTGGATCGAACACGCGACCTTCAGATCTTCAGTCTGACGCTCTCCCAACTGAGCTATCCCCGCAAGATGTCAAATTGTGACATGCCAATTAAATGTTCGTTTTAGACAGTACTATATATATACCTTTCCTTTGAGCTTTGACAACTCCAGATCATCATCATCATAATCAAGTTTCACTATAACACGTATTGATTGATTTAACACACAAAAAAACTCCAAATCAACAAGCATGGGAAAGACTCAATCTTTCAAGCATGAATTCTCTCTTGGTACGCACTTTATATCCCTTTTTCTTCATATTGATATCCTGTGATTGGTTTGCTAATCTTTTTGGATTGAACTGAATCATCCATGTATTGTATTGTATTGTGAACAGACCAAAGATTGAAGGAATCCACCGACATGCTTGCCAAGTATCCTGACAGAATTCCCGTTTGTTCCCTCTTCTTTTCTACCTGCCCTTTTCGTATGCTTTTTGGATAATGGTATGTCTTTAATATTTGCTGCTTATCTGTGTTTTGTTGCATAGGTGATTGCTGAGAAATATTCAAGAACTGACCTTCCTGAGCTTGAGAAGAAAAAGTCAGTCTTTCTTTCTTTCTACTGCACCTCAACTTATTATCATTAATATTATTATTATTATTCTGTTTTGCTTAGCTTGTCTTTACATCATGACCAGAGACTAGATTTTTTACCTTTTAGCAATGCTTAGCAATGTATTGATGAAGCTTGTGATGGGATTTGAAAAGAAAGCAAGTGTCTTCTGTAACATATACATAATTGTGGTGAAAAGGAGGAAGAAATGGACAAATAACTTTATTCTTAAGTTGGTGGTTTTGGTTTAGACTAGTTTTTTAACATGATGGCTGTAGTTTCTACCATCTCGATTGACCATGTCTTCCTTTATTGTTGTGTAAACTATTGGTCACAACTCATGTTGTTTATGCTGAATATGGAAAGTATGACCTCCCATGAAGTTCCACTTCCTAAGAATTGCTATTGCTTGTACTTCATATAGGAAGAACTTCCCATAGGAAATTCCTAGATAAGCCGCTTCTCACAACATGTGGGAAGTAAGACGGCGTAGGAAGTTCCATTTTCCGCAACTTTGCCAGACAAACAAGTGAATAGGTTTGCGCTTCCTAGAAGTTGGGCTTCTTGGGTAGCTGACTGTCAACGAAACCAGCACTATATTTGCCTGGCTTCTTTCAATAAACTAGGAACATTGGAATGGACTTCTAGTGAATCCAATTCCTAAGAATATAGGTATCAGGTTCTTGACTCGAACCAGTGCACTTGTTTAAACTGAGGCTCTGAAGAAGTCGACACCTAGCTATAAAATCATTACAGAAGTTTTCCATAAATATGACTATATTAAACTCAATGCTTGTAAGAGTTCTGAAGATATTAAAGCAGGTGGAAAAATGATTAAACAATGGTAAAATTTAGCTTTTCCAGATTCAGACAGTTTTAGAGGTGGTAAGGAAACTTAAAGAGGTGAGTTAGGCTCATTCTTAATGGCCATTTCCTTGACATGGTTTCCTGAGAGAAAAGGGAATCCACGGATATTTATCAGGTGCACCAGTTGATTTGAGCTCTGGAATGTAAAGATAAAATGCATCTATATGGCCGTTTTCAGACAGCAACATTACACTCAAAATGTTAAACAAAATCATATACGTACCCCAGGGTTGTTCACTTTTCAGCACATTCGCCAAGAAGGCAAGAACTCTGTTTCAACCTCAATGCTGGAAGTTCTTTCCAGCTACACAACCGTTTTCTTGATAAGATACTCAGATTTGCTACATCACGAAGGGGCAAACAGTTCATAATCTTAGAATGAAGTCACCTAGAAATTTTCTAAAGGGATCTCGTGCTTCAGCTCTTTTGTTGGACATTTTAGAGCGCGTTGGATGATCCTTTAAGTCAAGTCAAACCTTGAAAATTTTCATCACAAGTTAAATATCAGTCAATTAGTATCAGTTTGTTAACTAATTATCAGTCCTGTTTTCACCTAGAATTCTGATCAGTTTGTCTCCTTGAACCATGGGTACACGAGTCCAATAGGAAGTGCTAAGCCTACAGATTCCATGGAGGTTATTCTAAGTTCTCTACTAAGGCGTGTGTTAGAAAGCTCTTTCTTCACTCTCTTGTCCCACCCGTTTAAAAGTCAAAAGAGACCTTCCTGATGGTAGATATCTTATGTTACTGGTGCATGCTTTTGGCAAAGACGAAGCTCTGTCATTGCTGGCACGAGCTTGTGCTGGACTTTTGGCTTTTTTTTTCCCAGTAGTTGTATTTGCAACTAGTGTACTTGTAGTATTCACTCTATTGTGTTCTGGATTTCAGATTTCTGGTTCCTAGAGACATGTCTGTTGGCGCATTCATGCACATATTAAGCTCCAGGCTTCAGCTCACACCTGGCAAAGCTCTGTTTATATTTGTCAAGGATACGTTGCCTCAAACATGTGAGAATGAAATCTATTTTTATACAATTACAAGCATTTAGTTCAGATGCTGTCTTCGGGTGAAATATTTTCGGAAATTAACATTCTCATTTCGTTGTTGTATATATGCAGCCTGTTTGATGGACTCTGTGTACGAATCATACAAAGACGAGGATGGATTTCTGTACATGTGTTACAGCAGTGAAAAGACCTTTGGTGGTGTCGCCTGTGGAATGTAGATTGTGACTTTGTTTCATACGCATGATGTTGCTATTTCATTTGTGTATATATCTACTTGTCATCTTTAGCAGACATGTAAATCTGCTTTCGTAGTTTCATGACATACAAATTATGTTCTTCAAGATTTACATAATCGCAACACAATTGGGGAAATAAACTTATCATTGACGTTGTGGAAATGCCATGGGTTTGCTGTTGAGTAATACGAAGTACTAGTTTCTCTATTTCGAAGTAAAGGGGGTATACCCTTTTTCTTAGTTGGAATTGTGAAGCAGGTTGCTAGAAGGTAAATGTGATGAACCCACCAGTCATCGTAAGCAGATATTCTGCAAACATGAGACATGCTCATATGGTTTGAAGCGCAACCAAATGGAATGCATTATCATCAATGTGCCTGCAAATATTATGGATTTGTTATGAAGAATTATCACCCTTTTTCTAACTTATATGTCAAGGACTCAAGGACAGGCGTCGTATTTCCTTAGTAGGAAAGCTGTTATTAGTCTTTCTATTGGAGGCTGTGCTAAAAGGTATTAATAAATTAGATCATGCTAAAACTCAATTTTTTTATTTTTTTTTTGACAAAGGATAAAAAAAAGCGCAATTTTGTCCAGTACAGCGCAAGTTCAATTCAAAGTAAGTCTATATCAATTCCGTTGAATACAACACAATCTTTCTTGCAAAAAGTATTACTGCCAATCTGTCATACGTCCGAGTCCAGGATAAAATTCTCTTTCTTTAAAACAACAAGCTGACAGAATGCAACAGCTAGTAAGTCACCAACCGAGATTAACAAAACACCACAACAGGACGATGTCCTTGAATATATATTTCTCCCACACAAAGAACCTTGTAGTTCATGATAAACCATCATTAACTCGCCTTCCATTAAAAACAAGGCGAAAATGCTTCACGTAATAAGCAACATACTGCACAAAAATTCACAAGGCTTTCCCATCAATGGCCAATGAAGTAAAAATCAATCCAAGCTAATCCAAGCCTGCAAAGCTTCAGCCACAAGTCCACAACTACCATCAATTTGCAAAGAGTCGGTGTCCACCTCTACCCCAAACACCTCGTGTAGATAACCCTTCAGATGGGTTTGGCCAACCAGAAGTAGTACCCATCTCAGCTGACATAGAATCGGTAGTAGGATTACTGACATCTAGAATAGCTGCCGGAGAGTCCTCACCTAGGCGAAGTCTGTGGAACTTTGATGTCTTCTTTTTCTGCTTGCTTCCGCCACCACCATCTATTGAAGTTGGACGATTGTTGCTTCCAGTGGCTGGTGTAGGCTGCCTGCTCCCACGCAATTCAACTAGCCCCTCACCAACTGTTGTAGTTGATTTCTCTCTACTGGACCTATACCCATCCTTTTCTAAAACCTCTACCTCTTCAGATGGCTTGAACTGAGACTGCAAACTCCTCACTGAGCTTATCACGTTATCTGCTAGCGACTGTTTTGTATGCCTGTTCTCAGAATCGACCACCTTCTTTCCTTTGTCCTTCCTTGAACTACCACTTCCATTCAAATTATCTTGTGAACCATCACTCTGAGTAGCAGCACGGTAGGCCTGAAGAAGCTCCTGTTGCTTATCAACATCAGGACACAATCTGGCCAAATCGGGAATAAGGTGCGTCAAGTCAAACTGCTTCACATATTCAATATATTCCCAAGTGTCAATTAGATCCTGACGATACTCTTGAGAGATCTCCTTGAAGGCACTATACTTGTTTTCGTCATAATCTAAAGCAGCACGCATTCTCTCTACCAGAGACTTGTTTGCTGTTTGGACATCCTCTTTTTTGTTAGCCTGGCCTCTAGAACGCGAGCTGTTCGGGTGTGCAGCAGATACAGGAGGGAAGTCGGATACGGGATCAAATGATCTATTTTCCATGAGGTTAGGGGCTGAGGTGGAGTGGTTCAACCTACCACCACTACTTGTACTTTTTGAAACCCATGAACCACCCTTACCAAGGCTAGGTTCATTGACTGATCGTCCATGTAAAGAAGTAGCATAACTAGATGACCCAGAACCATTGGTAGATGGTGGTTTACTTTGAACAGAGCCAGAAGATGGACCAAGAGCAGGCCAAGGGGTTGGAGAAGCTTGAGCAGGTTGTGGCGCTGGTATAGCCGGAGCAGGCTGCAGTGCTGAAGTAACCGGAACACGCACGGGGGCTGGTGTAGGTGCAGCAGGCCGGGCAACTAGTGTAGGTGCGGTAGATCGAGCGACTGGTGCAGGTGCGGCAGACGATGGCGCGAATGGTGCAGGTGTGGCAGACGATCGGGCGACTGGTGCAGTTGCGGCAGACGGGGGGGCTGAAATAGCTGGAGCAGGCCGGGCAGCTGAAGTAGCTGGCCTACGCCGTGCAACATTAAGAACAGCCGCATTGTTTTGACGCCGTAGTCGAGCTGCCATAGTATTCTGGGATTCTTGTTGAGATTTCTGTTGGCTGCTGGAAGCACTTGGAAGCGGAGGAAAGGAAGATCCTCCAAGTGGTGCGTTAGTGGAACTGTGTGATACAGCTTGACGGTATCTTGAAGATTCAGACTCCATAGTGCTTACTGACTCAAATGGCTGAACAAGGGAGTCAATGTCGCTTGGTTCTTCACTATCACGAACTGATGCTGCAGCAGCCAAGGATGATGATGCATCAGGCAATGTATCACCTCCACTAGTCCTGTCAAGACTGGCCTGGATAGCCGCACTAAGCTCCCCATCTGGTGCAGGTTCACGGAGGAAAGACCGCCTCCGTCCACGATGATATCCAGACTCATTATTGCTTCGATATCTAAAACTAGTTGGAATCTGGAAAACATCAAGGGGAGAGAAATTGAATAGTAGTATTTAATGGAGAACAACAACACAAAATCTACGCTAAAGAACTCAGTATACCTGCAGAACCGCACTGCGCTTCGATCTAGACATGCGGCCTCCATGTTCCATAGCATTATGTCTCTGCAATTTTAAATACAACCAAACGGTATATTAAGTTGTAATGAAGCCAAACAACAATTTAACATGATGCAGCAGATCTTGGAGTAAGCTGTCATGTTTAAAATAACATGCAAGTTGCATTTACTAGAGAGAGAGAGAGAGAGAGCAAGAAAAAAAACAAGCATGAAAGACTAGATAACAGAAAGAGAAGCCATCTACACATGTTAAACATAGTCACCTTTAAATCCTCAGTTGTTTGAAACACAATAAACTTTTTTGCGAGGCATGCTTCATCTTCACAGAGGAAGTGACTGTGACGGAAGTGATTCTGCAGCAAACAAAGAAGATATTTAAGGAATTAAAAAAGCCCAAGGGCATTCAGATTTAATAGGATAATAAGTAGCCTACCTCCAAGTTATCATAATTGCTATAATATTCAAATTGCCCAGGATGTCGCCTGTAAAAAACAAACGATAAGATGTAAATGCTTCCTTCCGCAGCCAGATCAATAAACTACATATATAAAGATCATACATTAAGGCAGATAAATTACTTAACTAACTCACCTTTGACATATATGACAGGTGAAGTGCTCAGTTGACATATGAGTGTAAAGTTCATTCTCTCCATAGAAATAGGTAAGACAAAATTCACACATGGGATGTCCAGCAAAACCCCCTCTTTCGCTTTCTGTTCCATCAACCTCAGTGTCACCTGTTTTCCTATGCTGATTCAACTGTGCTTTAGTATAAAGCTTTTGCTCGCAAATAAATACCTGTTCCATTGAACTTTCGATAAGATATCATAGGAAAGCACTACAGAAGTTCTGTCCAGACTACTACAGAATATACAAAACAGCATTAACTACAGAACAGAGACCATATCAAACTACAATGTTCACTAAAATAAAGTTAACATAGCTAAAGACACCATTGTCGTAGCACTCGATTGTTGTTGAACCCAATAAATCGATCCAGCTATGAAAAATTACATGAATCATATAGACAAAATTGACAGTACTAAAAGACCGGTTGCATTAAAGAAGGCTTCTTCATTGAACTAGGTAAATGTAATAAATAAAGACAATTAGCAAGCCAAAATAGCGGAAAAAAATCCATTATAATACTCCTATTTACAACAATAACAGTGAAAAAGTTTCCATTACATTTAATCCTGTTTTACAATTATAATAACAGTACGAATGTTCCCACTACGATACTCCTGTTTTACTAGAAGCATAGCAAATTTTTCAGATTAATAAAGCCCTCGCTAGTATTCAGACAATCTACGAGAACTAACAATATCAAGGCCCACATGCACTCCTCCTCATGTTGCTCAATTTTTGAAACTTATTATTCTACAGATGAAGAGGAGTTGTGAACGTCACCGGTTTATCTCTTCTAACATTTCACCTTAAAAGTGAAAGATCAAGAGTTAACAAGAACAACTCCCAAAGATTTCCTCTTCAAATGTTCTATGACTTCTATCTTTGGATAGCACCAGTATGAACAGTACACAACCGTCCAAGCCCAAATTTCCCAAGAAAAAGGAAACGAAAAGAAAAATAGGCATTGATGCGAAAAAATGAATGGAGCTGAGCTGATGGTTGTAAACTTGTAAATCGCTTCATCTTTGAACAACTATATCACAAACAAAATGTATTCAATTGCCCAAGCACGAATTTACGGAAAGTCCCTAGGCATTGAACCTATATATTTTTTTAACATTAAGAGCAATGAACAAGCTGGCCAAATTCAGGAAGCAATAATATATGAGGGAAAATTGGGCCAAATACAGGCAGCAATATACTACCAATTGGAGGGACATTTAGGCCAAAATTCAGGTAGCAATGAGAATGTACTAGCGAAAATTAGGCCAAATACAGGCAGCAATACTACTAATGGAGGAACAATTAGGCCAAATTTAGGTAGCAATATGAATATACGAGGGGCAATTAAGCCGAAATCGGGTAGCAATACTAATAAAGTATGAATGATTAGACCGACTGCAGGCGCCAATACTAACATGGAAGGGACAACCATGGACTGAACATAACCAAATCACGAAAGAACATAAAATAACAAGTAGATCGATCATCTACAGGCCTATCATGAATAACTATCAACAACAATATCAGCCACCCAAATAAGCGAAAGGGTGACCAATTAAGGCAATATCTTTCTCTTAACAATGATACCAACGCAGTTCACTCTGAATATATTAGGCTAAATGCAGCTAGATTACGGATATATTCAGTAAAGAATCCAAGATTGGAAATTTAGGGTGCAATTCTACTACCTTTTTTTTTTACCTTTTACTTCCTTTAATCTAATTTTTTCTACCAATTTCCCTACGTTATTTTACAAATTTTAAAACAAATTAAGGAGCAGTTGATACCCCTTGCTACCTCCTCCGTCGACCTCAGAATATACGAAGGTCAATTAGGCCGAACGCAGGTAGCAACACAACTACAGGAGTAACAATACACTGAAATCAACCCAAACTCGAAGGCTAATGATAACAATACCAATAACAGCAACACAAGTAAGCAAAAGATTAACAACTAATCAATAAAAAATCGACCATACCTTTCGACCCTCCAAACAAAGATCACACATAACCCGCCTATGCTGTTTATCCAAGTGAGCCTTAAGCTGCCGAATGTCCCTAAACCTCTGCCTCCTCCTATACCCCCCACTCCCACTCCCACTACTCACACTCCCGCCATTTCCCCCTCCATCCTCCGAATGTTCCTCGGCAGCAGCCTTATCACAGACACTACACGACAACCTACACATGGCCTTCACCATCTTGTAATGCTCCACGTCATCAAAGTAAGCCTGCGTGTCCTCGTGGTACCACAACGACGACCCCACCTGCCCCTCCCTCGGCTGGGCCGGAAACGTGGCGGCGAAATCGCTTATCGTCCTCGTATAGCCCCCCATGGCCTGGCCCACATCAAAACAAATCAAACATTAGACAACCGCATAAACTTGCAATTCCAATTAAAAAGAAGAGTAGAATTGATAATAAAGTGGGGACCTTGGTGACGAAGACGAGTTGGGACTGGTGCTTGCAGATGCAGCAGTGGCGATCGTCGCAGATGAAGCGGAGGCGGACGACGCAGGTGGAGCACACGTCCTTGTGGCCGCATGGTCCGTACGCCACCCACTCCAGATTCTCCGCGCACACCGCACAGCTGTCGTCCATCTTTTGGGGATGATTAATTCGGGGGGTTAAGCAAATGGGTTTTCGTTGAATTGGTTTATTGGTTGATAATTTGGGAGAATTCGTAGGGTTGGGATTTCTGGGGTGGTTTTAGGGTTCTTCTCAATTTGATTGATAAGTAGTAAGCAGGGAATCGTAGTTGGGTCAATGAGGGACTGCGTGGCTCTTTGTATCCCTATTTTCTTTTACTTGGGCATAGGAAAAAGAGCACACACAATATGTTCGGATTCGAGTTGAGTAAGAACACACAATATTTTTATTTGAGTTCGGATTCGAGTTGAGTAAGACCACGCGGGCCGACTCCGAAGGAATTTGTTCGTACAAATAAGTGCGACATCTTTATTATATTGTTGTTCACTAGTTGTATTCTTAGGGCTCAAACCTTTTTCTAAACTAGTTGAATCTCGTTTCAACTCAACTGAGCGTATATGTATAGCGAATACAAGTTTTGTGACTCATTCACGAGTAAATTAAGTTGAAGCCCAATGTAAGATTGTAAGCCTAGCTCGTTTAGTCGAGCTCAAGTAAGGGTTTGTTGAACTCTTTTGTTTTTGCGAAGAGGTTGATTTAGTTAATATATGAAAACTTTTGTACTTTGTTAATGTGATCTTCTTCTACGTGTTACTTTAAATGTAATGTAATGTAGCATTTTTTTTACTTAAGTAGATTGGTATGGAGATTACATGGTAAACTTCTTAAATAACATATCTTGGTGTTCCTATATTTGTCAAATAGAATGTCGCACTAATTATTATGGCGGTAGCTTGACGTACATTAGCTCGATTGATAAATAAAGGAGCTTGAACACGAAGCATTAAGCTCAATCCAAACTCAAACTCGATTAAAACTTGCTCGATGAAAAGAAACAAATGCGATCAATATTGTTAAAAGAAGTGGCAGTCACGATAGCAGCTCAGAAGGTGAATCATTGCTGCTAATGGCCAATATCCGAGAAGCATATAACGATCTATTGGAGGCGAGCAAGTTGGTACCTAGAAATTAGGATGTTAAGGAGGAATTTTACATTGTTGTGGAACGTATTAAGATTAAAATTGTGGAACTATTGGAGGAATTTATCATTCTATTCCGAGGCCGAGACGAGGTTTTTTGTGGGTTATAATCCACAAAAATCGGCTTTTTGGGTCGATTTTATATTTTTCGGAAAAAGTCCCGAAACTTACCAAGCATGTTCATAAGGTTAATTTGAGCACGATTCAAGCATGTGGCACTGCCATTCCTCCTTCTTGATAGTTTTACGGTATGTTTAGCGCTCGAGTCGAGCATGAGCATAATAATAAAACCGATGATTTAGGTTACGCCAAAGCTACTTTTTGTCAATTTTCTTGTTCCATTATTCATTATATGTGTCTAGAATGCCTCTTGCCAATTTTCGTCTGATTCTATTTCGGGACCGACACGAAGTTTTTTCGTGTGTTATAGTCCATAAAACCGGCTTTTTGGGTCGATTTTCGATTTTCCGGAAAAAGTCGCTAAATTTACCAAGCATGTTCATAATGTGTATTGGAGCATAATTGAAGCAGTTGGCAATGCCATTCCTCCTCATTGATAGTTTTACGGTGTGTTTAACGCTCAAATCGAGCATGTAAATAATGGACAAAATCGATGGTTTTGGGCTACGCCAAAGCTACTTTTTGGCAATTTTCTTGTTCCATTCTTCACTATATATGTTTAGGATGCCACTTCTCAATTTTTGTCTGATTCTATATAGGGCCTGAGACGAGGTTTTTTCGTGGGTTAGTCCACAAAAACCGGCTTTTTGGGTCATTTTAGATTTTCCGGAAAAAGTCTCGAAAATTACAAAGCATGTTCATAGGGTGTATTGGAGCATAATTGAAGCTTGTGGCAATGTCATTATTCTTTCTTGATAGTTTTACAGTGTGTTTAGTGCTCGGTTGGAGCATGTGCATAGTAGGCAAAACCGATGGTTCGGGCTACGCCAAAGCTACTTTTTGGCAAATTTCTTGTTCCATTCTTCCCTATATGTGTTTAGGATGCCTCCAGTTAATTTTTGTCCGATTCTATTTCGGGCCGAGAAAAGTTATTTTCGTGGGTTACAGTCCACAATAACCGGCTTTTTGGATCAGTTTTTAATTTTTCGGAAAAAGTCTTGAAATTTACCGAGCATGTTCATAGGGTGTATTGAAGCATTCTTAAAGCTTGTGACAATTCTATTCCTCATTCTTGATAGTTTTACTGTGTGTTTAGTGCTTGGTTGGAGCATGTGCATAATAGGCAAAATCGATGGTTTGGGCTACGCCAAAGCTACTTTTTGGCAAATTTCTTGTTCCATTATTCACTATATGTGTTTAGGATGCCTCCTACCAATTTTCGTCTAATTCTATTTAGGGGCCGAGACGAGGTTATTTCGTGTGTTATAGTACACAAAAACCGGCTTTTCGGGTCGATTTTTGATTTTTCGAAAAAAGTCTCGAAATTTACCAAGAATGTTCATAGGGAGTATTGGTGTATAATTGAAACATGTAGCAATGTCATTCTTCTTCTTTTCTTGATAGTTTTACGGTGTGTTTAGCGCTTGTTTGGAGCATGTGCAAAATAGGCTATGCCAAACCTAATTTTTGGCAATTTTATTTGTCCCTTTACTAAATTTAATAAATGTCTTTGGATGCACAAAGCAGTTCGTAGCAATAGTTGGGAGCCCTTTTTGAGTTTGTTATTGTTTGACATTTGTTTTCATGTAAAAGTTTCTTTTTTTTTCGTATTTATTACAGTGAAGTAAAAGCACTCTAATAGCTTATTTAGCACTGCCAAGCAATCGAGGGATAAAGAAATGAAACGTTCTTTAGCTTTGCATTAGAGAACAAAGGGAGTAGACGAGTAGTTCATACTATAAAATTGAGCACAACAAATAGACCAATATAATACAAAAAGTCAGATCACCAACAATGTCACATTATTGGCAGCTCACTCCCATACGAGTGAGGCCTGAAGGAATGGATTCCTAGTGTCAAAGGTATAATTAGCAAAACGAATTTCCGAATTAATCAGGATTAGCTCAATTTGAGAGACTCAACAAGGCTGGATCACAAACCGAAATCCGTGTTCAATGACCAAGGACAATGAATGCGTCCGGCTGTAGAAATCCTCGTTAAAACTTAAGTCGAGGAATAGTTGTAACGCTGGCGGTGACACTGAACTACTAAATATCCCAAAAGACGAGACAATGACCAAGGACAAGTGACAACAAATGTCTTTGAGCAAATTGCAGCAAAAGGAATCAGAAAGTAAATACTACCACCACACAAACAATTGTATTGTATGTAGAAAAGCATTTTTCAAATATGGCTGGAAGGAATTATATGAGCTCAAAGCTTGAAAAACAGACACACATAGAAAGCACCATAAATGCAGTGATAAACTTACAACCAGAATCAACGCATAACTGCAGAAGTTTTTTCACATGCACTACACCCACAAAGAACAAAAATCACATCACGGATGCAAAGCACAGCAAAGAGACCCGCCTTTCCCGTAAACCAAAAACCTTAAATCTCAAACCAAACAGACACAAAAACCACACAATCACACCCATAACACATACAACACAATCACATCGTATAAAAACCTTCTGCTATATACAGCAATTCAAGCTACTAGAAGCCATCATCTACCAAGGAACAACAAATTTTCACCAAAAGAACCCAACCAACATGCTTCTGAAGAAAACATGATAAAATGACTGGAACACTACAGCACATCGGAAGTCATCACACCTCGACGATAACCGTATTACTAGGATCGAGAAACAAATAATCAGGCAGCAAAATAACTGCTGAATATACATAAAACAGTCTGACATTCACCAAAGTGTTACTTGCAAACTGATTACACTCTCATAACATTGAGTAGTAACACAAGACACATTCAAAGCCAAACCATAGTTCCACAGCACAGTTCAAACGTTACTGGGAAAATAACTGTGCTGAGGAAAGGCAGAATAGAAACAAACGATATTTAGATACAACATGTTCAGAATTTCAAAATTCAAAGTAAGATATTTTAGCAAAATTATTTCTCAAGGAAAAACAGATGAAAAAAGCAATGCCAGAACTGTTTCTAGAAGAAGAGATGAAAACTTCTTGAAATTACATCACTTCATAGAAAAACATGGATAAACAATATTTTTGAAGAAATATGAGCAAAAGTAAGAGCGATGTGTGAACACTATCATGTGATGTGAGATACAATCAATTAGAAATAAATAGAAAACAAAAAAGTTTTAATGTCGAATGCTATTTCAAGAACGACGTGGCCTATAATTTGAAGAACAGAAAATCCTCTTTCACATATCCAGAGAACAAACAGAATCGAAGACTCATTCAATTATACTAGACATGAACCACAAAACCATTCCGCATAAGAGCCATGTATATTTCCAGCAATCTTCCATGATAACATAATAAAACACACACATATAGACACATTCTCAGAACAATAAAGTACATATGAGAGACATTTTACGAACACCAAATCACAGAGACATGCCTTCTGTAATATAATCATGAAAACATGCTAGAACAAACAAACAATGCATAGCTCAAATCATGAACTGAAACAATGAACAAATACCACACGATTACAGTTGAGGAACAATGTATGAGCCAAGTGTTTTGCCAACAAACATTTCATAAGCACTACATCAATCATGGACTATGGTGAAAGCACCCTATTCAACAATTTCACAACACCAAACGGAGAACAAAGCCTTCTATAAGGCTATCATAAAACGTCAACGTAAGCCATTTCAGAACAGATACAATTACCCCTTAACATTATCCAAGCCACAAACACTTGAAACAAACAAGATATTATCCATATAAAAAACACAACAAGCACAACATCAATAATGTCCCTAAATTCTCATACAATTAACCTCTTATGTAATCCATCCCACTAGACCAGCATATATTATTCGCTTCACCAAATAATTCTTCACAATACAAACCACATAATTAAAACAAGCCCAACATACATACCAGCAAATGTCTAACTAATACACTCCAACATCCACAAACCAAAATATTCATACCAACAAACACACATATTAAAACAACTGTCTCAAAAAACAGCAACGAAAATGATAAAACGCAGCAGTAAAATAAACCGAAAAAGACGAAGGTAGGATGATAATAACAAGATCAAAGAGTATAGATCCAACATCTTGGTACCCAAAAAAGATATAAACCATCCGGAAATGAAACTAAAACATGGTCTTCTTAGAAACTAGATGATAATAATAAACCCTAGGAGAGAGAAATAAATCATCTGATGAAGTGACTGACTCAGCAAGCAGCTTTCTTCAATTAGTCCCCGCCGGCCTTCTGGTAGACGTAGGTGAGGTTGCACTTACCGCAGTAGTGCCTGTCGAAGTGGTTGGCCATGAAGGTCCCGGCCCCGCACTCGGCGTTGGGGCACTCCTTGCGGAGGCGCTGCAGCTTGCCGGAGTCGTCGACCTTGTAGAACTGGAGGACGGCGAGCTTGACCTTCTTCTTCTTGTGCTTGATCTTCTTGGGCTTGGTGTAGGTCTTCTTCTTGCGCTTCTTGGCCCCCCCGCGGAGGCGGAGCACGAGGTGGAGGGTGGACTCCTTCTGGATGTTGTAGTCGGCGAGGGTGCGCCCGTCCTCGAGCTGCTTCCCGGCGAATATCAGCCTCTGCTGGTCCGGGGGGATGCCCTCCTTGTCCTGGATCTTCGACTTCACGTTGTCGATCGTGTCCGAGGACTCCACCTCCAGGGTGATCGTCTTCCCCGTCAGGGTCTTCACGAATATCTGCATCTTTCTCTATTGGGTTTCTCTCTCTCTCTCTCTTTCTCTCTCTGAAATGAAGTGGGAGGCTGCAAATGCAGATATGTAGGGTTTTAAAGGACAAGAAGATGAACAAGGCTAGGGTTTTTGCATGGCTTTGGGTTTCTTTTGGGCTCTCTCTCTACTTTCTTTTCTCACTCCAGCCCATGGATCATTACGTATTTCTCTATGCATGGCCCAAATTAATTATTTTTTTATTTTTTTATCAACTTGTATTCATACCTTTTGTTGATGTGTGAATTTAACATCCAACATTTATTGTCACTAATTTATTAAACTATACACCAAAAAGCAACTCCGTCAAAAAAAATATATACAAAAAATTATTTTACCCTTTAATCGACACACTATATGTAGTTTGTTTATGGTCCAACTATATATAAAAGTAATTAGAGTAGGTAAAACTCTATACAACTACTGTATATGGAGTATACAAGTAATCAGAGACTTAAGAGTCATATTTGTTAAGTAGTGGTCTTACTAATTTTAATATAAATGGAGCTGGAGTAACTTTTGCCGGATTAAGGAAGTTGTTGTGTACACCTGATTATGTCTAATTTTATTTTATGTTGTTTAAAAGATGTTTGTCTTCACATGTCCACAATTCTTTTTTTTCACCTAATAAAAAACCGTATTTGAACCTCCTTATTGATTGTAAATATGTTAATTTTGCTAAAAGTAATTACATTATACTAGTTCGTAATTCACATAGGTCTGTTGACGGTAGGTAATAAGTCAGTAAAACTTCGAATTTGGATTTTCTTATCTTTTAACTAGATCGACCCTTACTCATCCGAGTGTATTCGTGTTTGTTAGGTGGAAAGTGATGGGTGAGTGATTCATACGACCTCATTAGATTAAGCAGCATTCCAGTACTTTCATCCCAAATAAGTTGCAAACCAGCAACTTAACAGTATCAATACAACACAACGTGAGTAGATATTTGTGTTTAATGAGGGTAGCAGCAAGTAGAATCCTGCCAGTTCCACAAAAAATGTCCACAGTCGGCAATAAAGCTCAATGTTTTCTACTTAATTCAAGTCTGGACACTTCATTAGGCATTACACTTGCTAGTTGCTAGTTGCTACTTGCTACTTGCTACTTGCTGTCCCAAGACATTATTACTATCTCAATATGCTTTGTTGTGCTGCGACATCCCTCCGTGTGATCTGTAAAACACACCTGTTTATAGAACTATATAATCGCTAAAATTGATGGTTTAGGAGTTGCGCAAATTCACATAACAAACATGAGAAGCAAACAACTATGACCTCAAAAATGCTCCTGGGAACAGTTTAGAGAATATCGAGTTTTTCGCCTTCACAAACAGAACGTACAGACCGTAACAAGGAATGTGGATCAACGCCATTCCAATATACCTGCGGGCAACAAAATTTATCATTAGATGACAATCCCGTCAGTGCTACCTCATCATAGGTAGTTAGCAATACATACCACAGAGGTGCCCATGGCGTTGCAAGTTCGAGAAAGGGATATGGCCACCTGCAAACAAGCTCACTAGGTAAGTAATTCAATTTTCCATCGTGGAAAGAGACATGTTATACGCTATCAGGAGTAGTGTGAGTACCATGTGAAGCCACATGCATGAAGTATCCATTGAAATACAGCATATGTGACTGTCCAGAGGATGAAATAATTGAAGCCAAACCATTGAAATGGCTGAAAGATGAAAAAAACTACATAAGCAGATCTGCCACCCACAAAAGGCACCAAGTACTGGAGAAACTTTTGTACTTACAAGAGCATTAAAAAGTGAATCAATAACCAGGAAGACAGCATTTAGGGAGTGGATGCATCCTATTAACTGCCATGGATAACAAACGTCATAGTCAGTGGACGAGGCTTTAGATGTATAAGGCAAAGTATAGATTGAAATAGGTAAGAGTACAACACTCGAAAAGCTGAATTCATGTATGATTTTTCACAAAAATGTAAGTTTTTGAGAAAGCCGTGACTTAAGTACTTGCAAGTCTTGCATCAAGTGTGAATATGCTGTCAGAGAGTTAGCAGTGCTAGAGACAAAGGGAGAGGGGTAATGCTAAGAGCCTGAGATCAGCTTTTACTATACCACTAGGCACTAAACTTAAGATTGCTTCTGTGCAACCAAAAAAAAAAAAAAAAAGATATTAAGAAACCCTCGCTTACCAACGTAAGTTCGAAGTCTGTTCCTGACATCATTGGCATCAGAATGCACCAAAATACCAGGTCAGTAAGGACAGAAGCACCTGCAGAAATCTAATAAAAACATGAACGGCAAAATTAGTCCCGTTTAGTAACAATCAACTCAGGACTCCAGAACTGTCCGAAATATTCATTATTTAACTCAAGGCATGATTTTGCTATCTGGAAGTGCAAAAGCACCATTTTGGAGCAACCACACTTTCCAGATGTATACAATTGTCAATGCAACTGAAGTCTAATCTGAACAGGTTTATGAAAAAAGACTAGGAAACTAGAGTTATTTCATACATTATTTGAATATTAGGATGATCAGAGTTCAAATCTCATTTAGCCTATAACCATGTAAAGTCTGTAGTTCCTGAATCCTGAATAGATAACTATACTTTCTGGTGCTTATGAAAATATCAACGTCCTCGCTGCACTTAAAGCACTGGGAGGGCAACTCAGTTAGCACATACTACTCTGTGTAAAGCTTATAGGCTGGGCAGATGTATTGGAACAAGAAGAGTATCGGATTGCTACATCAAGGCTTTTGGAGTAAACAAATAGTATGTACTACTAGGAAGAGTTCAAAAGAATAGACCTGATAAATTGCCTGCATAACAGATGCCAGGAATCCTGCTCCTTGATAGGCTTCACCATCACTATGATTGTTTTGCAAGTTATTGCTGCCTTTTCTCTTTGCTTCTAGTCCATTTTTCTGAAGCTTATCTTTCTCTTTTGCTTGAATTCGCAATCTATCAGAAGACCATAAGCATCCTTGGGCAGATATGATGGTTCCAACCTACACGAACAAGGCCACATTAAAGGTACAGTACCCTGTGGGTCTTTCCAAATGTTGCTAACATTCAGAACATTCATATCATTGACACCACAAGTGGCATAATACGATTGCGAATGATGGACATACCGCAAAATAGACCATAACCAATGCAAACGTCCACCTGCAGATCAACAATTTACTAACTTGTCACTAGTTGTCAACTCAAGAATGCCTGCTTGGACTAGAAGATCGACAACATTTTAAAAAGAACAAAGCCAAATGTCCACTCTCAATGAGGGAGAAAGACAAAAGACAACTTAAAACAGCTCAGGTAGCTTTATATGATCCATCATAGTCTCACAACTAAGGGTAGTATTGTGGCAACTTTTAAACACAGTTCACTAGCACAACACAATTATTGTAGCATAAATTCAAGTGTGGTGCTATAAGTTTGCCTGATTCTCACAGATAACCTTAACTGCACAAGATTTGTTACATGCTGAAAGCATCAAGATTCAAGCATGTAGTTCAAATCAATATCTCCATCATCGAATTACTTACCCCATATGCAGAGTTACTAGCCCTCGCTCCAGTAATAGGCAAACTAACGAGAAAATTGGGTTTCGTCAAGGTAATTTATATTCTAGACACTCTTATCATGCATAACTTTTTGGCTGTAAATTTACCGACCATAGCAAACTAGGAATACCTCCAATGTCAGGGCCGGATTCAGAGTGTAGCATGTGGTAGCAAACTACACTCAAAATTTATAAAAATTGGAAGAAAAGGTAGAATTTGGTAGACAGTCTTCATAACTGTAGTAATATTTATAAAATCTCTACCCCGATGGCCCGATTCTTATACCTTGGATCGGCCACTGCCTAAAGGGCTTTTCTTTCCTTTGGTACGTCAAACAGAACTTTACAACATGATCATATTAGCCTACATTAACTCAGGAGACACCAACACATCACTCCTTAATTAAACAAGCAAAGAAAGAAACACTTATGCGACAATATAACTAAACAACATGGAAACAAGAAACTAACTTAAGAATAAAGAAAGAAAGAAAAGCCTTACTGTGTATAAAAGTAGAAAGCAAAAGTTCCAGCAAAAAGAACCATCTGATAGAGAAGCCAGGCCATAGAGAGAAAAGCCAAGGCTCTGTAAAGAAGAAGCCATCTGGGGTTGAGCGTACTCCAACATGGAACCCAAAAGTCCTCCAAGTTCAATGGTTGTGCAACTTTGTTCCTTGACCTGATCAAGCTTATTGCCACTGCAGCTGGTGTGACGATGATCAACCCACATACTGGAACTTGCCATCTTAGCCAGTAGTCCAGACCAACCACCTCCACTGTTGCTTTCTGCATCCTCCCACCTTCTTGGAGTGGTGAGTTCGAGAGCGTTTAAGTGGTAGGTGAGGGACTGAGGGTCAATGATTGAAGATATGATGTATGCAGTCTTAAATGATGACACTCCTTGGTGGGGTTCTTTTCTATAGTAGGAATAAGCAACCAATGTTACATAATCATGATCTTTCACACGCAGGGTGTTAGGTGAGGTAGTTCCTTAAGTCTTGTAGAATTGCTGCACTTTTTTGTGCAATTGAATTGGTATCATTCGTGGGCGTGTGGGTTTGGAGAAAACAAATTTGATTGTGATAGTGATTAGTGACTAATAAGGCTATAATCACATAGTAATATGTACATGTTATGTAAAAGAATTTTGTCAATTATAACTTCGGATTACCTTTTGGCACATGTTAGCCACGTGTAAACAACAATGACATGATGAGTTTGTAACTCGATGAGGCACAATAACAAGTTTAATTGCTCCCGTTGGATTGCATCCGACACTAAGTAGAATGTCTTCACTTTTTTTTTTTTTTATTTATTGAGCTAACCCCCGGTGACAAGTATGATTTTCAATTCACTTTCTTATATGGGGTGTAATAGAAAGTTTTCCTATTTCTTAATATAACAATTTAATGTTTTATGAAACTCTTTTGTCTAACCAAAGAGAGCTATTCGACTCAAGTGTCCTTGTTAACTACTCTACTTTTTGTGAAGGAAACCCCCCCAAAGTGATGAGAAATGGAAAAAAAAAAAAATGAAAGGTTGAAAAACAAGCGATTAGTAACTCATTGATTTACATAAACAAACTTGAAAAGAGTTATAAAATGAATGTGTAGTGGCAAAACGGAGCTGAGAGATCTAGTAAGCACAAAAATTAGTTTCTTTCATGAATTAATTCTTTTGAAGGGTGAACAACCACCATAGACAAAATAATTAATATGTTCTCATGGTACTGTTATTATATGTTACTTAAGTTTGCAGATGTGCTACTATCAGAGTATCAGTGAGTTCAACCAGGACCACAATAGACCGAAAAACGCAGTCGTTCGACATCTTAATTTTCTCATGTTCCACCAAAACTATACTGATGAACAGATCCTTGCCAAACCAGCAAAAAAGAAAATTCAACCGAGTAAGTTTGTAAATGAAGTAGATATACCATTATACAGTGTTAGTCACAGCTGACAACTTCCTTGGTAGTTGGCCATAGAATCAAGGTTCAACTTCAATATCTTTGCAGGGTGTAGTTCTACTTGTATATTTTCTCTGTAGTGTTTTGAACTCTGTACCTACCCATTCAAGTCAAACTATTCATACCATTTCAACGTATCTTATACAAAAATCTATGTGAAATCTTCTGGTTCTGTATCTCAAAGAGAAAGAAACTGATAACATGCTGAATACACTAAAAGATATGTAGGTAATGCAAGAGGTTCGGACACTTCTTCACACTTGCTAGTTGCTACTTGCTGTAATGCTGTCCCAACTCCCACGATATTATCTCAAGCTGCTTTCTTGTGGCGCGACATCCCTCCGTGTGATCTGTAAAACAAACCTGTTTATAAACTGTATAATCACTAGAAGTGATGGTTAAAGAGTTGTGCAAATCCACACAATAACACTGCAAGCAACTATGACCTCAAAAATGCTTCTGGGAACAGTGTAGAGAAGATTGAGTTTTTCGTCTTCACGAACAGCAAGTATAGACCATAGCATGGAACGTGGATCAAAGCCATTCCAAGATACCTGCGCGCAACAAAATTATTTCTAGATAACAGTCCCGTCAGGATTACCACATAGTAGGTAGTTAGCAAGACCTACCACAGAGGTGCCCATGGAGTTGCAAGTTCGAGAAATGGATATGGCCACCTGCAAACAAGCTAACTATTCAGTGATTCATTTTTTTACCATAGAAAATGACAGTATACAGTTGTAGTGTAATGTAAGTACCATGTAGAGCCACATGCATGGCGTATCCATTGGAATACAGCATATGTGACAGTCCAGAGGATAAAATAATTGAAGCCGAACCATTGAAATGGCTGTAAGATAGAAAAAACCACATAAGCTAATCTGCCTCCTAAAGTGGGCACAAAGTAGTGGAGGTTCTCTACTTACAAGAGCATTAAGAAGTGAATCAATAACAAGGATGACAACATTTACGGAGTGGAGGCATCCTATTAACTGCCATGGATAACAAATGTCAAACACAGTCGAACAAGGCTTTAGATCTACAAAGAGCATAGTATAAATTGAACTAGGTAAAAGTAAAGCAGTGGAAATGCTGAAATTCATGTATGATTGTTCACCAAAATGCATGTTTTTGAGAATGATTGAAAGCTTGTATCAATTTAAGATCTATCTATATTCGGACTGAAATTGCTGCTATTGAAGAGAGTTGAACTCCAGTCGTTACTTAGCAGAGCTAAAGACAAAAGGAGAGGGGCAATGCTAAGAACAGCTTTGACTTCACCACTAAACTTAATATTGCTTACTGTGCAATTCTAGATCTTCAAACTTCCAATGCAAGAGAAAATTAAGAAAGATCACTTACCAATGTAAGCTCAAAGTCTATTCCTGAGTGCATTGGCACCAGAACGCACCAAAAGACCAAGTCAGTTAGCACAGAAGCACCTGCAGAAGTCTAATGAAAGCATGAACGGCAAAATCAGTCCCGTTCAGCAACAATCAACTCAAGACTGCAAAACTGTGTGAAGTATTCACAATTCAACTCATGGCTCACAGGATTTCGCTACCTAGCAGTGCAAAAGCACCATTTGGAGCAACCGCACTTTCCCAGATGTATACAATTGTCAATGCAACAGATCTCTTAACTGCTGTCTGGACAGCTTAATAAAACCAGGTCTACAGAAAAAGACTAAGAATGTAGTCCATATGTTATCTCAACTATATGATCTCCTAACTCTGTGTAAAGTTTATAGGCTGGGGCACTGGGAAGAGGTATTGCAACAAGAAGAGCATCTCATTATATGGAGTAGACAACGAGTATTACATTTTTTAGGAAGAAAGCACAAGAATAGACCTGGTAAAGTATCTGCATAACAGACGCCAAGAATCCTGCTCCTTGATAAGCTTCACCATTACTTTTATGGTTTTGCAAGTTATTGTTGCTTTTTCTCTTTGCTTCTAATCCGTTTTTCTGAAGCTTATCTTTCTCTGTTGTTCGTATCTGCAATCTATCAGAAGAAATCAAGCATCCTCTGGCAGACATGATGGTTCCGACCTACACCGAACGAGGCCACGTTAAAGGAAGAGTACCTTATGACTCTTTGCAAATGTTCCCGACATTCAGACGATTCAAATGATTTGATAAGGTGGTGTGTACACCATCACTGCTATCAGTATATTGACACCACAAGTGGCATAATACAATTCTGAATCATGGTATACATACCGCGAAATAGACCAGAACCAATGCAAACGTCCACCTGCAGATCAACAATTACAAACTTGTCAGTAACTGTAAACTCAATAATGCTCGGTTGGACTGAAAGATCACATTTCACAATGTGCACAGCCAAATGTCCACTCTCAATGAAGGAGCAAGATAAAAGACACCTCCAAACAGCTTAGGTAGCTTAATATGGGTCATCATAGTCTCATAACTAAGGCTGGGAACTTTTAAGCACAGTGATTAGCACAATAAATTATATTAGCACAACAAAATTATTTTAGCACAGAATTGAGTGTGGTGCTATAATTTTGCCCGGTTCACAAATGACTACCTTAGCTGCATTGTAAGATGATGAAGCATCAAGAATCAAACTCCTTGTTCATCACATCAATATCTCCATTAATTAAAGTACTTACTCTGACCATAACTTTTTGATTGAAAATTTATTAACCGTAGCAAACTAGTAATACCTCCAACTGCAATGCCGGATTTAGATTGTCGTATGGGGTAGCAAAGGCTATCCTCAAATTCTATAGAATTTGATAGAAAAAGGTAGTAAGACGGTAGGAAAAGGTAGAAAATGACAGAAAATATTGACATTTGGAGTAATATCAGTAAAATGCTACTCCGATTCTTAATTCTTGTATCCACCACTGCCTCCCAGCCTTTTCTTTTCTTTGCTATGTCAAAGAAACTTTACAGCATGTTCATATGAAGCTACATGTAGCACAAACTTTACCGATGTAACACTACTTAAACAAGCAAAGAAAGACACTCTTATGGGACAATGTAGCTAAATAAAATAGACACAAAAAATCAAAGAAGGAAAATGCCTTACTGTGTATAGAAGTAGAAAGCGAAAGTTCCAGCAAAAAGAAGCGTCTGGTAAAGAAGCCAAGTCATCGAGAGAAAAGCCAAGGCTCTGTAGAAGAGAAGCCATCTGGGGTTAAGTTTACTCCAACAAGGAACCAAAGTCCTCCAAGTTCAATGGTTGTGCAAGTTTGTTCCTTGACCTGATCAACTTGATAGCCACTGCAGCTGGTGCAACTATGATTAGCCCACACACTGGAACTTGCCATTGCATCCAGTAGTCCAGACCAACCACTTCTCCTGTTGATTTCTGCATCTTCCCACCTTCTAGGAGTGGTGAGTTCAGAGGGTCAATGATAGCAGATATAATGTGTGTGGAGGTCTTTAATAAGGACACTATACGGTGGGTTGTTTTTATAGTACTTCGTAGTAGTGCTACACAACCAATGATCTTGATGAATATGGAGTACAAGCTACAAGCAAGAAAAAGATTGACATCTTTGGATCACATGATCAAGGAGTATGCTGCACGGTTTGGTGCAAAATTTGCTGTTATTTGTGAGCATATGGGTTTGGAGAAAACAGAAACCAATATGATCAGTTGTGACTCGATGACGCATAACCGCATGTTAACAAGTATAATTGTTTCCATTTTGGATTGCGTTCGATACCCTTAGGAATGCCATCACCTCTTTAACCAATTGAGCCAACCGTCACACTCCATTACATGGATCACCTCTATTATTAGTGGAGCCCACCCTAATGGAGTGTAACAGACCCATTTCTATTTGTGAGTTAGAACTGCAGATGAGCTTCTATCAGAGTGTCACTGTATCAGTGAGTACGAGCAGGACCACAACTGACCAAAAAGCATAGCCCTTTGGCATCTTATTTATCTCATGTTCCACCAAAACTACACTGATGAACAACTCCTTGCCAAAACAGCATATGGAGTAAAAAGTAATCTAGTAAATGATGTAGATATACCATTATACAGTGTATGGCAATTGGCAAGTTCCTTGGTAGTTGGCCATAGAATCAAGGTTCAATTTAATATCTTTTCAGCATGTAGTTCTACTTGTATATTTCCTCTGTAGTGTTTTGAACTTTGTACCTACGTTTCAAGTCAAGCCACTCATATTATTTCAATGTATCTTATTCAGAAATCTATGTGAAATATTCCGGTTCTGTATCTGACAGAAAAAGAAATTAATAACATGCTAAATACACTGAAAGATAAGATTTTGTCATTAAGTTGAGAGAGGCCAATGCAGATTGCAAATGCAATATATCTCCTGTAGTGTACAAGTTTGATAGATACATCTGTGGAAATTAAGTACAACTTATAACTAAACTTCCAAATCTTGAGAAACCCAAGAAGCTAGGCTTAATACGACCATGTATGAATCAGGAAACAATTGCGAGAAGAGTGAATCCTTCACACGGACAATCAGTGCATACATTCCGTAGCAAGCGACTTGAAAGACCGCTAAAGCTAAGTACCTTAAAAGATAGAAAAGAAGAAAACATCGATATATTAACAACCCTCTGTATACAACAAAGGAAACTATTGAGGCAAGGAGTTGGTTCTAAAGTTACCACAGAGGCGCCCATGGTGTTGAAAGCTCAAGAAATGGATATGGCCACCTGATAATCAATTAGAATCATACATACTTCGTATCAGTTATGTCTAGTAAATCAGCTTCTAAATGGAAGACATGACTTAAATGATTCAGGCTCTCACCATGAGAAACCAAAAAAGTGGATAAGCCATTGAAACAAAACATAGGCAGAGCTCCACAGCACAAAATATGAAAGCCGAAACCATGGGAATGGCTATAGAAGTTCACATTAACAAATTTGTCAGCAAAACACCTGTGTGATACCAATGGATTACTAAAAAAGCACTATTTTCATATCTTGATCAACTTATAAGGCTTGGTGAGTCAATTAAGCAGGCCATTATGGCTGACAAACTTACAAGGCGATTTAGTGAAGTGTCGAGAAGCAGAAGGGCGATATTCACCGTATGCATGCAACCCATCAACTGTAAAACACAAAAATGAATGAATTATTACAAGCTGCGACTTTAATTTCTTTCTGTGTAAACTGTGACATAGTGAATATAGGAACAGGTAGTCTACCAGGTTCAAGCCAAGTCGTGAATTTGACATGAGAGGTACAATAATGCACCAGAAAACACTATCGGTCAAGACAACAGCACCTGCGCAAGTCTGCAGATAGATAAACAAGGATCTTCACTGCTCTTTGCTTTGTTTTAATCTTGACAATGTCATGAAAATTTCTAATGTTGATATCATTGCCAAAATCTTCCCCAAGACTAACCTGATATGCAATTTGCATGAGATATCCCCAAAACCCAGCCCTTTCCAAGGCCTGCTCCTGATAATATTGGCTTTGCAACTTCATTGCTCCTTTATCAAAACCCTTCCCTCTGAAAACCCTGTTTGTTTTGGTTCTACTCGCTTCAATGTCGCCTCCTACTTCAGATTCTACTACATTTTCTGGAATAGTGTTTTCAATATAATATAACCAGCATCCATGAGCAGACACAACACTGCCTACCTGCACAAAGTCATAACATCAGCTACTCTATATACAATATATGTGTCATCAGTTTCCTGGCGTACTCATGATTTATGAAGGTGCTTGCTATCTTGGTACATACCGCAAAATACATCATAACTAATGCGAAAGTCCACCTGCAGTTCAGCGATACAACAATGATGAGATATGAGAAAGATTCAACAGTCAAAATCAGAAGTTCTCGTCAGAGTACCATAGTTAGCAGTTAGCACTAACAAGAGTCTGCAGATTGCTTACTTTTTTTTATGCTCAACCCCAAATCGAAGCTAGAGAGAATTTAGCTTTTATAACTTCCATTAAATCTCACTGCATTCAATAGTTGTAACTGCGAAAAAAACATCGATTTGACAAAAATGACAAGTCATAGAAATGATTCAGTTCTTAGCAGATTGCTTGTGAAAGATTAGGCAGTCTTGTGGTCAGGATATAAGTTTTCTGATACATTCTTTCTTTAATTTTATCATACTTGTATCTGATACTTTTGCAAGAATCCGACAACGAAGCTACAGAACAGATGACGCACTTGCTTGATGTTTACATCCTAGAGGCCCAACAGCCCAAACTTCTGAATTGAATTAGACTTTGCGATTCAGAACTATGGGTTCAATAGATGATACAATGCCCTCGGCGACCACTAAACCATAATTGATATTCGGCATCATCTGTTCAAGAATAATTTCTGTAGTATAGCTAGGATATAATGAACATTGCTAGATTGGGCAGAATATTAATTTATATAAAAATTATGCACTAAAAATGAAGCACTTGCTTGATGTTTACATCCAGATAGTAGCTAATCCAGCAGAAAATGATGCTTTACCAACAAGGTATATACAGACCCCAGGGGGGTGGGTTCTTGGGCTTCAATTTGGCTTATAATGTTCTTTCTGGCAATCATGACTGAAACAACGTACAATACAGTATATTCAATAAACTCTGAGACCATAAATAGGTAAACACTAAGAACCAGGAGAAACAGCAGGGTCTAACTACCTTCGGATTATATTATTTTACTTATTTTAACCATTTCCAAATAAAATTGGGGCGCAGTTGCTACCCTTTGTTACATTTTCCCTCCCCTCCTTGTACTCATAGTCACAGTTACAGGATACCTACCACACTCACACTCAGTTGTTGCCTCCAGTACTAAGCTAGTTGATTTTAGTATATCATTCATTAATTATTTGAAAATATACTCCGTATACATTAAGCTAAGTTACTACGATGCGACAACTAATGATACAGTGGCTCTGTAGCTAGTAGTACTCTCTTACAGTCATCATATTGGTCATCGTGACTAGCATATAACAACAACCTTATTACCCCAGTCCCTCTGTGGACAGAGAACCTCCCGCCAAAGCAAGGTATAAGGGTCAGGGGTCCAGTGTACTAGCTAGTCTAGCATGCAATGCTTGGAAAAGAATTTATCATAGTTGACATATTTCGACCTCAAACGTCAAACACGAACCAAATAATATGGACCACAAATAAACAGATTATAATTATTAATTAATATATGAAACTAGCTAATGCTTACTCGGTGTAGTAGATAAAGATGGAACCGCCCCACTCCTGGATATCCCACGCCAAGAGTCCAGCAAGCACAAAAAAGGAAATCACACGAACGCCCAAGAGCCAGCCAGGGTGCACCCCACGCCAACAGCTGGTCCATAGTTGCGACGAACCAACATAGGCTATAGGAGTAACATCAACACCAGTAGGCTCATAATAACTGTCTAGCCTTGGTATCATAAGGCTTTCGTACAAGCTCTTGTCTTCATGTCTCTCTGCTCCTTCATTCTTCCACAGCATGTACATGGACACGAGCACCGCAGCTCCAATGATACCGAAACAAACCACATCATACCAATAAACCACTAGTGTCATAGCGCTGCTAACTAAGCCACCAAACAAGGCTTAAACCCCTGGAAAATTAATCCTAGCTAGCTGCTTTTAATTTGGAATGATGTAAAGACCATTTGGTTAGCTTTTGTATAGTAACTAGTAAGTAGTGTCTCAAAATCTTGCAGCTGCTAGCTAGCAAGATTAGTAAAATGTAGTGGACTAGCGGATTTGACTGGCAGGTGTTCCCAACATGTTTTGGTGTTACTTTGGTGCCACGATACTATAATACTTACGAGGCTGTAGTATAAAGAGGACACCGTATCATCATATCACGTTACTAGATTTGAAGCCCGTGCGAT